>CM035808.1:14194758-14379758 GCA_020466095.1 Chlorops oryzae
AAGTGAACCTGCGAAACATGGGACCATTCAATAGGCCTGTGAGAAAAATCCGTTTAGTCTTCTTAGGTACATTTAGAGAGAGCGAGAGGGAGAGAGAGAAAGAGAGAGAGAGAGAAAGAGAGAGAGAGGGACAGAGAGAGTGGAAGATTTATTTCAAACCTACCGGTGATAGCTGAAACGGCTATTTGAATATTGATGATCGTTGTCAATTTTGCGGTATTAATGCCCAACGTCGTCATATGACCACGAAATATGATCCCGAAATTCTGTGCCACAGCAAATGTCACGAACTGAAAAATGAACATGATTAGAGAGTGATATCCTCTGCTTAGACACTCACCGTACTAAATCCTGCAGCGATGCATACCAACCAGCCCCAGCCTCCATCTGGCGCTACAAAATCCTCGCCCAAATCACTTTTGTCGCGCGGTTTCTTCTTTGTCCTCTTCTCTTCGGCATCAATCTTGCCATTCGCATTATTTTGATTATCTCCGCCGTAGTCATGCTCCGTTGGTATCCGAACTTTCAAAATCGAGCGCAATGGCTGTCGAGGACTACTGTTAGGATTTATGGCTAGGTCTGTATTTGGATGAAGGCTATTTTTCTCATGATTTTCCTCTATGCCGCCAGTCTTTTCAGCTGCCTGAGTGACATTGTTCTCAGCCATTTTGGGTTGTTTTTGAAGAATTTCTTAGGATTTAGATATGCTCCACGAACTTCATGTTTCATGTCACAGATTGAGGTGTTTCTGTAAAGTTAAAGTTTTTTAAAAATGAGTACTTTAAATAGAATAAGGATAAATTTTATCCTTTGATCGATTGAATGAATAACGCATTTTTAAGAGCCACTTTCAGGGCTCAAACACAACAAGGGCATTGAAATGTTATGAGAATTTTGATTTTTTAAACAACTTTTCGAGCGGAACGAATATTTTGAAGCTGTAGTTGGCATTTAGATGACAATTTACGAAGTGATAGACCCTGGGTTCGACTCCCAGCTCAGGTCGTGGATGTTGTTTAATTTTTCTGTTTTTCTCATTTGTTTGATATTTGTCTGGGTATCTAAAAGGACCCATGAAGCGTAGGTGTGTCAACCTACATTGTGGCACCAACATTAACCTAACTTAACCTAACCTAACCTAACCTAACCTAACCTAACCTAACCTAACCTAACCTAACCTAACCTAACCTAACCTAACCTAACCTAACCTAACCTAACCATAACCTAACTACTAACCACCTAACCTAACCTAACCTAACCTAACCTAACCTAACCTAACCTAACCTAACCTAACCTAACCTAACCTAACCTAACCTAACCTAACCTAACCTAACCTAACCTAACCTAACATAACCTAACCTAAATATGATTTTTCAAACTAGTTTTGCTATTATTTTTATATCGACTCCTGGCTTAGGTTATCTGGAATAAATCTGTTTGGCCTTAGCTATAGCCACAGCAACCGTAAAGAATTTCGGGGATAAAATGCGGGAATAGAACAACGTTCGATTAGACAGAAAATGTTTCCATAGGTAACGGTTTTAAGTGCTTCTAAAATAGGCGGCTTTTTGAATATATTATGTCGTAGTACATTATCTTGGAAATTGTCAACAGATGCTATGATGACTCTTTCCTTTTTATATCTATTTCCAGTCACTATAATTTTGTTTATAGAGACAGCTTCATATTTATATTTTCCCCTTCAAAATGTCAATGGTTAATGAGATCCCAGATCAGAATAGAAGGTATCGCGTTTTTACGTCGCCTTGGAGCAGAGTTTGGCTAAATGTGCATTATTTTAGGTAAACAAAAATTTCATAGAAGGGCTTATGTGAACGTTTTAAAGGAACAAACCACAAACACCGATCCAGAGAATCAGATTCAATTGTATTGTCCACCATTGCATAAGATTTAAAAGCTCAATTTTAGACACAATTACGTCTAGAAAGCCTCGGCACAAGGAGATGGACCATTTTATTTCACAAGATAACCAAATGGGAAAACGATATACAAAAAAAAAAAAATAAAAATCGATCATAAGGCCGTTTATGATGTCATATTGCATTAAAATTATTTTCAGTCATTAAAGAACCCAACCCTTTTTTTATCTGATAAGAAGAGAGATTTTTCCATTATATCACTGTCAACGGAACACAAAATTGAGGAAATTTTTCTCAGTTGAAATATTTTTCCAGAAAGTTAACAACTTACTCAGCGAAAACCGAGAATTAATGTGTCCACATTATAAGAGATCTCGCTCAATTAAATGCGATTTAAGCAAATTCAAAATCATGTTAAAAGTAAAGAGAATCGTAACTAATTAGAGCAACCCTCGTAACTCAACGATCTTCGGTTCTAATGACACAACAACATGCCCACGTTGGTTTCTCTTGGAAGCATTTAAACAATTCAAATAAATCTCTTTGATTTGATAAAAAACAAAAATTGATCATTAATGACTGGATTAGCCAAAACTTAACAGAACATGGCTAACTTGACTGTTCTGTTCAATTTGTATGGGAGTAGTTTTTATAAAAACTTAACAGAACCAAGGAACAAAATCTTAATTTAAATCAAGTTAAGTTATGTTCAATTAATAAGTTTAGTCTTAAATTAATGCACTTCAATTCTTAATTTCGGAAACCGTTAATAAATCTCAAAATACTTCCCCTGAAATTTTTTTATTTATTTATTTTTTACACCCCATACATATAACATATTGCACCTCCGCTTCAAAGGAGTCACAACTAAAAATTTGTAATTTTCCTGAAATCGCGAAAAACAAAAGTACGTTGCAGTGTCAATCATAGAAAAAAGTAGGGCTTGGATTTTGTCGACTTTTATAATTTTAAAGCATATTTTATGGAGCACAAATTTTGTTCATCTCACCTAAAATTAGGATTTAAATCGATTTTTGACTTCAATATGATTTTTTTTTGAAATTAAAAAAGCGATTTGAAGTTCAACTTCGCTTAACTTATTCGCAAAATGCTGGTAAGAAAATATTTTTGCACCAAAGTATGCTTTAATTTTATAAAAGTCATTAAAATCTCCTGGTAATAAGAAAAACGGAGGATATTGAAAGAAGCTACGAGAAAGCCGGACCCATATAGGCCTTTAGTCTGATACTTTTGAATATACTTAGGTGGTTATTCCTATTATTGTAATAGGGCAGTGATGCGCACTGCGACCCATTTTGGATCTATTGTGCTGACCCCAATGTTGCCTTAATTGACTATCTTTGGGCTTTTTATGAATTTTAGCACATTGACGTTCTTAAGATATTCTAAGACTTAGAGACATTTCCTCCAGAAATGTAATCTTTTGGATATCATCTGTGCGGAAGTCACGATTCTTTGGCTCTGCTTTTCCTTCGTAGATTTCACCAAGATTCGACATTTCGATCCTTTGAAAGGTACCTATGCTTTTTGAGATGATATCCCAATTTCTAATGCCCTATAAGGTATTCGGTGAAGATCTTAAGATCTTTCCTTTCCGAGATAATGTAATCTTTTGGATATCATTTTGTTGGGAGTGATGATTCTTTTGGCTTGCCTTTTGACCTTTAGATTTCAACCAAGATGTGCAGAAGCACTTTTCCTCCCGTTTCCGAAGAAGTTCTGTACTGTGTGGTTTTTTGAGTGCACAGAAATGTGGTTGCCAGTGGCGTAGCGAGGACTTATCTAGACGTGGGCGAGATGAACTAGCAACATTTTTTCATACTTACGAACTATGCCCCTAAGTCCTATTAAATCGTTCATTCAATTGACTTTGTGCGAGGCTCCTTTGGGCGCGATGCCGTGGGCGATGGCCCACTTTGCGCACGTCTAGCTACGCCACTAGTGGTTGCCTAAGTAAGTATATTTATTAAAATTTCATCGTATAAAGATTAACAAAGTAAAGCAAAGTTCCATTGAAACGAGGTTTTAAAATATATACCCTGAAGCTCATAGTCTTCAATCTAGCTTAAAAATTTTCAACGTTCAAACTTTCAAATGATAGTCTTCAGGAAAATTCAAACTAGGCTTATCTATTTTATGTGAAAATTTTTGAAAAGCTTTAATATAGCAAAGGTATTTGATTGAATTTAACTGGCACAAAAACTGAAATAATAAAAGTATTGGAGAATTTGCACTATCGAAGATCCTAAGCCGAGTTTAAGACTACGACCCTCAAGGTTAAAATTGATAGTTTGTTCTATTGAAATTATTGCAAAGAACTGACCCTTTGAGCGCCATTGAAAGAGGAAAATTGGAATTTGTTTTCATTTTTCGAAGATAGCTCGCAAAAAAAAAAAAAAAAATTGATAAGGGAATCGGAATCCAATAATGTGTTTGATAGTGAAAGTGTGACTAAGGGTACGAAAATATATTCACTCCAAGGTAACAACTATTTTGCGTATTTCCGTCTACCTAAAGCTAATTTGGTTTGAATATTTTGACAGCAAATAATTTGCAAGGTTTATGTTAACTGATAAAAGATATCAGTCGGTAATTTTATGTGAACGTGTGTAGAGCACTCATCATAAAAATGTTTGCTCTAATTACGGCAGTAAAACATCTATCGATAAATAATTCTTTCGAATTTAATTGTAACTTAGAACGCAGAAAACTATAGAAGTCCATGGGCTTAACTATATATGGATATAAATAATAATTACGTGAATTCTATTGAAGCGCGAAAAAAACTCTGGGTTATTTGGTTTATTCTTTTTATCGACTCGAGGTGGACGAGTTTCGTTTATCAACGTTTTTCCAAACCTTTTGATTTTTCATGACAAATTAGTTTTTTATTCTACCTAGAAGCGGTTTTGGTCATATCAGTTTTTTTGGTTATTTGCGATGATAGATTACCAAAAGTTCACTTTTTAACATGCTTTTAACCTTGAGACGAATAAAATATTTAAAAAAATTTTTGCTTGAATGACACATCGCCGACAAAAGATACTTTTAAGCTTTTAGACTTTAACTTTAACTCAAACGAAACAATCCTTCTGAGCCTTCATTCAACTTAACCCACACAACCAATAGCGAATGACTAAGCGGCAGGTTGACTGAACACAAAGCAGGCCCCTTTTTGTTAAAACTTCGGACTTGATTGATTGAGGCAATTCATGAGTTATCTTGAAAATGAAGGAAGATTAAAAAAAATATAAAGAAAAAATTTGCTGAATTAAGTTAACCGAAAACACGTGGCTTTCTGAACGCAGATATCATGTGCTTTGAGTGGAATAATGACTTTTTTATTCACAATAGTTCAAATTATGACTTTTCATAAGCTTCAAAAGAAAATATACAGTTGAGATCAATGCAATAGAAGTGCTATCATGAATAAAAGGGTCCTCAAAACAAATACAAATATGGATGGCAAAATGAAAGCACCTGAAGAAATAAATGTTTAAAGGATGAGTTGTTCAGTTTAAGGACTATCATTTCGTTTTATATGAGAAGATGAAAGAATTATATTCGCGTAAGTTTTGACCTCGTGCAAACATTTATTCAATCATCCGGTCCGATCTATTGCGTTCAATATCAATTTTTTTCAATTTTTTATTGTAAAAGCTTGACTTGATAACCTAGGCAACAAGTTTAGCCCTATCCTGAATGAATAGCCCCGGGGAATTGGGTTCATTTTGCGGGAAAAGGGAGTATTCTAAGCGTCTATTGAAGCAAGTAATGTGACGACCTTTGATTAAAAATGCTCGAAGTTCTTGCTCCCTTCATATAACCTTCCCGGTATGCTTCAAATCGACAGGGAAAAATTTGGCGGCAATATATAGTCTTTACTCGGAAGACTTTAATGCTAGGCTTTGCATATACCAAAAATTTATGGAAAATACTTAATCACACTTTCACTCTCCAAATATCGAAAATCAATCGATAAATAATTAATATAAATTCAGAAGTAAAAGCATCTTGAGAACGTATAACTTTGACCCAGCAGAATTGAACAATTGTGTGAGGGGCTCGAACTCTCAAAGGCTCTGCAGAGGTATTGGCTGGCACACACTCAGGAAGGTTTTTGTACACTTTAAAAAAGGAAAGCGAACTGCTAGATCAATTCAGTTGAAAATCATGAGAGTTCCTTTTGCACTTCAAAGATGAGGGCCTCATTTTTTTCACAATTCGTACCGTACCATCCCCATTTTATAAAAACTATCTTGCCATAAAGGGAAAATTTGAGAAAAAGTTTAAAATTTCCCATTTTTTTTTTTTTTAAAATTCGCGAAGCTCATACCTTAAAAACTACGAGCTCGCTTTTCTTGTAAATAAAGGCATTTCAAACATAGTGATACTGATTTTGATACGATATCAAGCATATTAAGTTATTAAACCGATAATATATTGTATATGATATAGCTTCAAAACTACACCCCGGAAAAAATCTTTAAAAAATTTGATATCTTACCGATACCGCCCTAAGTAATGCGAAAATAGTTCCGGGGAGGAATAAATCCTTTGTGAGAGAAGGGGTATGGTGGTTTGGCACACCGGTTTGGCGACGTCCTTACTGATGGTCCATGATGAGTTCCACAAGCCCCACCCTGATCCAAAATTCCTAACGAAATCGCGTCACCAAACCCAAATGTTTAATTGATTGGGCTGTGCACATAATCACCAATGAACTCTTTTTGGACTCGAATGTCAAACATAAAACAAGTAAGAAAGCTAAAGTCGGTCAAGCCCGACTTTGAAATACCCAGCGTCCCGACATTATGAGCGCACTATGTTTTCGTTCTCTATTTGTGGGCGTGGCAGTGGGGGGGCAACATAAATTATTTCCCTACACCTTTCATTCGCCTTGGTGAACCTATGTTGCGAATTTGAAGCTTCTACGCCTTTTACTTCACAAGTTACGATAAGCCCTTATTTCCAGGATATGTCCTTTTTCGTAGTTTACCAGTACACCAAATATCAATGGAATGTGTTGAGTGGTTCGCAAGTTACAAGCATTTTACTGAAAACACATTATATTAATTTCTGGGCGTGGCAGTGGGCGGATGTCTCCCATTTTTACTTAGGATCATACTTGGATCCCGATATACCTGTGTGCCAAATTTCGACTTGATTGGTCCAGCCGTTTCGGAGGAGATCCGACCACGGACAGATGGACGGACGGACGGACAGACGGACATGTCTAAATCGATTCAGTTTTTGATCCTGATCATTTCTATATATATATGTCTATATCTCCGGAGCTTAGTTCTCCCTGTTACAAGATTTGCACAAAACTAATATACCCCGCTTACGCTGGGTATAAAAAGCAATATGCAAAGCAACTATCGCATTAGAAAAACCTATTGGCAGCCCTATTTATGTTGCTACCGTTTTTTTTTGAACATAGCTGTATAAGCGTGTTTATAGCATAATAATTGGAAAATATCTTACATAAAAAATTAACGGCTTTAATTAACCCATTACATGACAGCTTAAAAATATTCCGAAAAATCAAAGCATTGGGATTTTATATTTATATTTGGAGCAGAAAAACTTTTTATTTTAATGCTACGAATCACAACAAGCAATTGATGAAAATGTCTATGAAAATTTATTAAAACAAAAAAAAAAGTTAGCCTTGAATAAATCAAGCTTCAGTGGTTGATGGGCTAACATTTCGAATCAAACTACATCAAATCATTCAAACTTCCATCCCAATTTGTGCTTCATTCGCTCAATTGATTCCTTCTTCTCAATTCGATAGAAAAAAAACTTTTAAATCAAATAATTTTTTCCCTCTTTAATTTTCGAATTTAATTTTTTTTATTTTGTTACTTTTTGTTTTTGCAATAAATTACCTCAGCTATTTTTAAGCTTTTTATTTAAAAACTTTTTTTTTTAAATTAATTTTCACAGATTTGTGTTTCTTTTTATATTCTTCTTTTCATTAGAAGATTTAATAAATTTTCTTATAATTTCTTTTTATTTCCCAGTTGAAAATATTTTTTTTTTCTTATCCTCACACCGCACGAAGAGCACGTTTTTTCCGGCGTTTTTTTTTTTTATCAAGACACGGCGTCGAATTTTTGGAAAAACATTTGCGATCACACTGAAGTTAAGGAAGGGAAAAAAACTGCCACCAAATTGATTGTTATTTAAAATACTTATCACTTAATAATTTATGGCAAAAATATGGACCGACGTTAAAGGCAAAAAATAAAAAATAAAATGTGGTCCCAGTCCAACTTCACAGTTCCATTTCGGTTGGCGAACTGATTTCTTGTCTACCGCCAACTGTTGCCTTTGCGCGAATTTTTGTTAAAAAAAAGATACTATACACAATTTATATTTACAAAAAAAAAAAAAAAAAAAAAAAATTATTATGTCGTTTGTTGTTTTTGTAATTTTTTTATTGTTTTGTTTTTGTTTTTTTTTTCATAATCAGAATGAATACCAGACGTGGAGGGAAAATTTTGTACATTCAGAAGCGGGAAAAAAAGTTCGAATGCGAACGCATGAAATTGGAATTGATAAAATTGTTAATTCATTATCAAACATAAACACTCCGAAAACACAGCAACAATAGCAACAAAAACAAAGCTACAAAAGAAAAAAATTCGTCGATTTACTATGAAAATCATCTGCGGTCGAACAGCTGTTCGGGGTGAACGACTATAGATTTTGAACTATGGGAAAAAAGCGTTCGGATAAACATAAAATCAGGAGGGAGGATTTCAACTTCAATCGGCTCCATTTTCGTAGAATTTCGTCCGAAGTATTTCAACCAAACTCATAAGATGGATTCGTTTAAAAAACTAAATCTAGAGCTGATTTATGCCAGCCTTAAACTTGTTGTCAACTTTTGAGCAACGACCAAAGCAACGGTTTCTAAAAATGAGTAGCTCTGTTCAAACATCGATTGAGAGCATTTTCAGTGATTGAAAGGGTCTGGCGGGTTAAGCAAAGGCATGCGGCATCATGAAAGGAATTTTAAAATTTTGTTGATTTTCGATTTTTTAGATTTTTATTTTGAACGGTCCTTGAAATATCCTGCAAAATCCTCTTTTAATAAGCATTTTTTCAAAATTTTATATCTCAACAACGAATTGAGATTGAGAGACGATCTAAGCAGATTCTGTTAGATAATAAAACAGGGAAGCTAAAAAAAATTTATTTAATTTTTACACTGAGAAAATTTTTTTCACAAAACTAAAAAGAAAATTTTGACAATTTTTTTCAGTGTATTACCAGTTTTCTGCCACTCTTTAAATTGCTTTTAGAAATACCCCTTAGTATTTACTTTCATTTAAAAGAAAAAAATATTTCAATCAGATGGCGCAGCAGTGTGATATTCAAAAAATTGCAAGTGCACCTATATGCTCCCAGTACTAATATCCAGTACAAATGTGTGCAATATGGTACAAAAACACATCACTCATACGCCAAGTCTTAAGTATAAAAATATGGTCTCCACAGTGTTTTTAGATGGCACCTATCGAAAAATCAACAAAATTTAAAAATTCCTTTCATGATGCCGCAACCCGCCAGACCCTTTGGGATCTTTGGGTCCATAACTGGACTTTTTTGTTGTTATTTTTAGCATTTCTTGAATTGTCAACCAACGTAAGGGCAGTTTTTATTTGAATTAACTTTCGAAAAATGTTGACCATGCTCCAATATCTGTACAAGAGATAATTAAGGTCGTGGTGCTCTTATAGTTTTAATAAAAGGAGGAGAGAGCCCTCTAGACGTAAGGAATTTGCAAACGTGTTTCATACATTGGAGGCTGTGAGCGTCTTTTTACTAGAAACACCCAGGAACGCACGCATGGGTTGGTTGAAGGGGCTCAAACCCCCTGTGTAAGATCCTAGAAGCACCTCTGCTTCTTAAATCTTATCGAAGTTTATTCCCATTATAGGATCCTAAAAAATTATTACTCCAACAAAAGAACAAAACAACTTCTACACTACAAAATGTACCAAATTTTAAAATTATTTGAACTCTTCTGAAGCGGGTTTTGGACAATTTGTTTTGTTTTTCAATTAACACACGAGCCTCATTTTTCCTATGAAAGGCAAAAAAGGCGTTAATCACATTCCAGTTAATTACCAACAAAATTTTTCGTCAATTTGATTGTTAAAAATCGTTCGGCGGAAATTCCCAAAATATGCTTTGGCTAAAAAAAAAAACGTGGCCTTTTCTTTTTATAAACGTCTAAATAGATTGAAAATAATTTACTGAGATATTGAAATGATTGTAGTATTTTATATTGTAGCGCACAGCTCAGCTCTCTATGAAAAAGTTCTCTCTTTGACAGAACATTGTTTTTATTTATTTTTTTTTTTTTTGTTGAGAAACTCGTACAGTGACCTAAAACTCTCAGAATCGTCCCATTAATCTGAAACAATGCAAATTTTCCGCACTTTTGCTTGTTTTGTTGTTGTTTTTATTGTTTTTGTGGCAGTGGAAAATGTTAGCAACAAAATTTATTGCATTTCAGAGTCAAAGATCAGCAAAGCGGCAATTTAATTTAACAATAATCATCTCTTGCATGTCGCACTTAACAGATCATTATGAAAAGTTTAATTACGAATATTTCGCCGCCGCCCCTCGAATATAAGCTCAACTGCGCGAAGAAATGTTTTTATTCATTATTCATTTATGTATGATGGCATTCAGAGATATCTTTATTTTCTTTCTTTTTTTTTTGTTTGTTTGTTTGTTATATTTCTCAATCAATAGATACCGTTATTGCCATAAGGCCCTTACATGTCCTATGGCGGCCTTGTTCACAATAAAAGCCGTTTTTATATGGACGCGAATTGATTCTAATAGAAACGATAAAATTGTATGTTTTATATCAACGAGTCGCCTAGACCTTTGAACTTTCATTTACTCAAATATGCCGACATATGTTCATGGACAATAGTCCAAAAATATCTCGATATCGGCCAAATTACCGTAATCAACAAGTTGAATCGCAAAGTCAAATAATTATTTTATTATAATAGAAAAGCAACCAACATTCCATAGAATTGTCGTTTGGAATATTGCTCATAAGAATTTTATATTAAAAATAAAAGAAAAGCAAATAAATCTGTATGAAAAATAGTCATATTAATGACCTTTAATCCCTTAACGAACTTTAAAAAAAGAAAAGTGATTTTGAGAATTTATGGTATTTTGGAAAACTCACTCAGGTATTTGTATATAAACAGCATTGTACCTTTCATAGAAGCACACTAAAGTGGCTCGCTTCGTTTAACTGATTCAGATAACTTAAGTTCGGTAGAAAAATATGTGAGACTTTCTACAGTCAACCCCAAAAATGAGGACTGTCGAAATTGAACCAAAATATTTACTTGTTATTCAAGGAGAATTGTTTTTATGCGAGCAATGCCTTCTCAGCTTCTCCCTACATTCAAATAAAGGGTATGGCCGACTGCTGCATCCTGAAAGGAATTTTAAACTGTTGTTGATTTTTCTTTGGGTGCCATCTAAAAGTACTGTAGGTGCCACTGTTTAGGTTTCTATTTTTAATAGTCCTTGAAATATCCTTTTTTAGTAAGCGATTTTTCAAAACTGAATATCTTAACAACCAATTGAGATAAAAAGATGAAATAGAAAGAAAGTTATTAGTAATAAAAGAAGGAAACTTAAAAATGTTTTTTTTTTAATTTTACACTGAGAAAAAAAATTCACAAAACTAAAAAGAAAATTTTAGCTTTTTTCAGTGTATTCCCAATTTCGCGCCCGTTCTTACTTCTTTAAATACCTCTTAGGCCCGATTTAACAGTACAAATTTTAAGTGCTCCTTAAATAAGTTTTCAAATTAATTTAAGAAGGAATTTCACAAATTTTACGAAATTTAAAAAAGTATAAACAAAAAATACTCACAATTTTCGTGAGTTTTGGATAAAAATTGACTATTAAACCGCTTGACACTTAAGGTGTTCTTAAGTCTTCAAGCTCCCTTAACTTAAGTATACACTGTAATATCGGGCCTTAGAGTTTTCTTTCATTAAAAAAAATTTTTTATTCAAATTGGATGCCGTATCTGTGAGATATGTATTAACAAAAATGTAAGTGCACATTAGGGTGTCCAAAAAATTTTTTTCCCCGAATTTCATGGTTGCACATATGTATTTGGAAGCTTAGGGGCTAGAGTATTTTGAAAATTTTTTTTTCAAATTTTTCGGAAAAGGTTTAATATATGGTTTATGTACACTTTAGTAAAGTTCCGACTTTTTTCTAACAAAACAATGACTATGAGACAATAATGTTTGTTGTTGAAAAACTTATTATTATTATAAAATTAAAAACAATTCCGAAAAGCTTGATTTTTAGGGAAAAATCGGTACCAGCAACCTCTAAACCTTTTCCGAAAAATTTAAAAAAAAAATCGAAAAATACTTCAGTCCATAAGCTCTCAAAAAAACCATGTACGAAAAAAAATTTTTTTTTTGGGACACCCTAGTGCGTATAGGCGATCACAGTACTAATATCCAGTGCAAATGTGTGAAAAGTAGTACAAAAACACATCACTCATACTGTAGATAGAACCAATTGAAAAATCAACAAAAGTTTAAAATACCTTTTAGGTTGCCGCACACCTTTCCTTATCCGGCAAGAGCCTTTAGAAGCAATTTCGATTGTTCAATTAAGCGGGAGCGTACTGTCAAAAGATTTCCGTGAGTAGCTATAATTTATCAAAAACCAACACAAATAAAAATTGTTAAGTTGATTGCTTTTGCCTCAGTTTCATCTTTTTCGAGCAAATGCCTAAAAGTATGCTCTACCATATTGCGTAGTCCAGTTCATTTTGCAACGATTCGAACGAAAGAACTTTTTGAATTGTAAGTATATTAGATTTTTTAAATTCAATAGCGACCATATTACATCAAATAAAAAATAAAACAATAAAAAATAAATAAATAAAAAAATCAATCGGTTTCTGTGCAACAAGCGTGCGTTTATTTCTTTTTTTTTTTTCAAAACATAGCACTCATTGCGAGTCCTCCTTCACCATTACAAACGAAACTTTTTCACTTCCGCTTTTGATAAATCTTTGCATGTCGGAATGTGTGCACGTACGTATGTATGTACGTACGTTTGTGGGTTTGGCTAAGAGCTCTAATTCAATCGTTTACGACGAAAGGAAAATGTGCGCAGCTGAAGCTTTTCCCGAGCATAAAATCAGTTTGATTTTACCCGTCAATCGGATCAGTGCAGCGAAGTGAAATTTTTATACAAAATAAAAAAATTAAAAAAAAAAATACCTAAATAAATTATAAAAATAGAAAACTCATAAAAATATGTTAAAATATATATTTTGTTTTAAATATGTATATCCATAAAAAATGTACCGCATAAATGACCAATTTTTATTAATAGATTGAAAAGGCATTTTGCTGAAGAAGCGAAAAAATTATTTCCTTTGTCTTTGAACTTATTACGAATATGGTTGAACGAAATGATCAAAAGTGCATTAGAAGGTGAACAAGCGAACGAAAAAGAAAACTGCAACAACAATGTGCTTTTGAAAAGAAAAACGGATGAAAGCAATAGCAAAACAAAACAAAGCCAAACAAAAAAGAGTAAAAAGAAAAAAACGAACAAACAGAAAACAGACGAGCAACACGTGAATTTCGATTTCGTTTTCTTTGTTGACGCAAGAAAAGAAAAAACAAAAAAGCAAAAAAGCAATAAAAAAAAAAGAAACGTGCTGCTATAGGCCAACAATTCATTTCACAGATACAGCTGAGCACATGCTCGGATGGAGAAAAAGATACTTTGAACTTGCGATAGCTGTTGACGTATTTATGTGTATGTATACGGTGGTCCTTAAACCGGTTACACCATTCAATCAATACCCGACTTTGTTCAGTTCGGTTGCCATATGGTCATAATCAGCGCAAGCACGAACAGCACATTTTAGATTAAACCTTTAGAGAATGCATATGAATATGAGGAATATGGCCGATACTGTGTAGGAAATATGTGAATTTCCGGACATGTTCTGGAAAATAGTTTAAAAAGGGAAGGACTTTGTAGAAGCACAAACTAAATCGATTAAATAGATATGGGCATTTCCGACCCCAGTATCTTTATTCGTAGGTTCGCGACCACATTTTCCAACATTTTCCTTCAAGTTTTTTTTTTTTTTTTTTTTTAGTAATTTGATAGAATTTTAGCAGCTTTACATGTGATGCAGAAGATGGGTTTCTTTCAGTTTAAGTTCTCATAAGGATAGCAACAAAAAGGCGGTCACGAACGTACGAAAAAAATACTGGGGGCGGATATGCCAATATGTATTTATATTTTTTAAGCTTTTACCTGCATACCTTTAGGAGTTTTTTTGAAATAATTTTCGCTGCCCTGCCAATAATCAATCACCCGATGATCATTCATCTATCCATCAATCAATCAATACATTCAATCAATAATGATTATAGAAAATAGATAATTTCATGAAAATGTTTCGAGTCCCTCAAATAAGATGATTTCGTTCGACTATCAGATTCTTGTCCGATTAACACGACAAATGTTTTTTTTTCCAGATTTTCGAAGGTCGCACTTGAGTTTTTCAGCCTCGTCTATGAAAAAATATGAAAGAAATCTGAATTCTTATCAGCACACAACTAAGTTTTTTTTTTTTTACTTTTCTGTACTAAAAGGTAGTTTTCGAGACAAAAAAAAAACCAAATTAGAATATACACAATTTTTTCATACTTTCATACAAAGAGTCGATGACTTCGGCATTCGGTTTTAGGAAATTCGATTTCACGTGCACAAACGCACAAAAATCAACAAATGAATTTAAATATTCAAAATCAGATGCAGCAATGAAAACAAAACAAAAACAAAAGAGACTATCATGCAAACGAAAATGAAAACGAAAACGAAAAGAACAACCATAACAAACAAGTGAGAAAACTTGATGTCGGTCCAAGCCGATTGTCGTACACCCAACTTCAGAGTCTTTTATGCTTGAGGTAACCTACCACTCAGATTCCAAGTCTTTTCAGACTGCAACAACAAAGACAACAACAAAATCATTCGATATTCATGTATGGACGTGACGTAAGTCTGATTAGATCATCATTTGTGTGCGAGTATATGGGCGTGGCTGTACAGCCGCTAACATAATTATGGATGTGCACATTGAAGTCTCCAAAAAAAAAAATAATTTTTCCAATTTGATAGTTGCACGTAGGTTTTTTGAAAGCTTATGGGTTTGTCATGATACAAGAGAAAACAAAATAGCGCCACTTCGGGTACCTCTATTTTGAGTTGAGACGAATTGTTTCGTCATGAGAATTGTTGTTGTTTTCCCATGCTAAAGTTAGTTAGAATAACGTGGTTTAACATGCAAAACAACAACAACGAAGCTCTCATTTTGTTTTTGTGACATCATCGGGTTGATGTGGCGCTATCTTGTTTTCTTGTATCATGGGTTTATGTATTTTTGAGAATTTTTTTTGGGATTTTTTGTAAAAGGTTTAGAGGCTGTATTACGAGGATTTTCTCAAGAAGTCATGTTTTTCAGTTTTTCGTGAATACTGGTTCATAAGGTTCAAAATTTATAGGCACTAGTCGATAAAAGGTATCAAAACTTTGTTTTCGTTTGACGGCCTCTGTGCCGTAGTCGGTTGAGATGCTAACTTATAAAGCCAGGGGCTCTGGGCTCAACTCCCAGCTGAGGTCGTGGATGTTTTTCCGTTTTTCTTTATTGTTTCATTATTGGTGGTATCACAATGGGACCATGTAAGGCCTAAGTGTGTCACCCTTCAATGTGGCAGCCACACTAACCAAACCTAACCTTGTTTTTGTTTTCATAATATTAAAAAGAAACTTATTTCCATTGCGCATTTACACGTCATTAATTGAATTCTTTTGTTTAATTTGGGCGTTACACAGATCCACGTACCGCAACGTCTAAGCCTTTTACAAAAAATCTGAAAAAATTCTCAAAAATTTTGGGATACCTTAATGCACATATAGTTCAGGTCTACCTGTTACAAGATTTGCAGTAAACTAATATACCCTGCTAAATCTTGGTGAAAACAGAAAAAATTACCACCATTTGTTTCTACACATGGTTGATATTTAAGGGACACAGAATTTTCAGGAGTTAGGTCATCGTTCGTTCGAACTGAAGGAGAAAAGGAGAGTTTAGAACAGAACAAATGAGTAGGTAATCCAAAAGATATTGTTATGAAGAGTTCTTGGAATTAAATTAAGCCATTAAGATCTTTTTCCACGACTTATGTTCGAAAAATTTATGAATAAAGGTATGAATAAAGCACAGCTTATTTTAAAGAACGCGTACTCAATATGCTACTTTTTTCACACTATTTAAAAATAGTACTATTTGTTCGCTTTGAGGTAGATTCTTAGTAGCGGCTCTCAACCGTTCGGCGCGCTCAAATATTTATTCAGTTTTTACTCAATACTGCCTTCGATCACTTTGATTTGGTTTTGAAGCGCTGTGTTGCGCATATTTAAGGAAAATTTAATCATTTATCGCTTAAAATGAAGAAAAAAAATTGCAATAAAACTTTTAAATGAAGTGTGCTGAAATATCGAAATTAAAGAAAAGTGTTGATAATTTTTTTTATTGAATTGCGAAAAGTAAAAATCAAAAGAATCTGCAGCATTCGTTTCTTCGAATGCTGATATAAAATTTAACAAAAGAAAGATAATTATTTGATTTTTTAAAAATCGTTTTGACGCGCTGTCAATTCGGCAATTGATGTTCAAAGCTGAACATCATAATTCGATATCGTTTTCGGGATCGGAAGTGGAATTTTACAGCGCGCAGCCGACGCTCAAATCAAATTTCAAGACTTCACAAAGTTGATTAGATTATAAATGTAAAGTTAAAGAAATAATTCAAATTATTGAATAAGATATTCTACCTCTACCGCGTTCGTTTTCGTTTCGATTATGCATTTTAAGTTCGCATCGCCACGAAACAAGTTCAACAATCGAAGAATTTATAATTCATTTAAATAATTCGATACAATAAACAAAAGGAATCGAAGTGCTCCACAATAAAAAATAAAAAAAGTTAAATTCTTTTCTTCTCTTCTTAAATAAATTGCATCGAAAATTTTGTTAACTTCAGTTCAAAAAAGGAAAGGAAATAATTAAAATAAACGAAATAAAATGAAACAAACACGAAAAGTAGCACCAGATGGCGGCTGGGGATGGATGGCATGTTTTGGTGTCAGCTTGGTTAGCGTAAGTATACAAAATATGGCTATATAAATTTAATATTTATTTATATAGGTATGTACAATATGTAGCGTATTAGGGTGTTCCAAAAACTTTTTTTTGGCAAATTTCAGAGTTGCACGTGCATTTCGTTTCGAAGCGTATGGGTTAAAGTTATTATTGTGAGTTGAAAAAATAATTTTTTTTGAAGAGATTATGAGGTTCAACTTGTGAATTTAGGACTCCCATTTTATTATTTTATATATACTTATTTATAAATTTATTAGATATTATTTAAGAAATGAAATTCAAAAATTAAAGCCCTTCAATATGCAACGTAATTTTCTAATAATTCACAAGGAAGGTGGAATTGTGTCGGAAAATGTCAATCTAAGAATATTTTCGATTTTAATTCTCAACGCACTGGGGAAAAATACCCAGTTTTCACATATTCACTGAAATATAAACATATTTTCAACTAATCCGTGCAAACCGGGTGTTTTTCCCCAGTGCGTTGCGAATTAAAATCGAAAATATTCCGACGTCGACATTTTCCGATAGAATTCCACCTTCCCTGTGAATACCCGTATTGTTTTAGAGAACATAATGGGACACAGATCTAGAGGCAAAGGAGTTAAATACATACTAATTTTTCAGACGAAAATAATAATGGCTTCATTATCTTTAAGGCTGCATCATAAGTTCTTCCCATTTTCATATAAATTATTCATATATATTATATATTATATTATGAGGCTTTTCTTTCGAGATTTTCAGAATTTTTTCCAGAAAGCGTTACTAACGAAGCTTACATGGCCAAAAAATTTTGTTAAATTTTTAGTTTATGCACAATGTGTGCATTAAGGTATCCCAAAAAATTTTAACGTGCTTTTTTCGAAAGTTTATCGGTTCGAGTATTTTTGAGAATTTTTTCAGATTTTTTGTAAAAGGCTTAGAGTTTTGCGATACGCGGATTTGCGTAACACCCAAATTAAATAAAAATAATTCAATTAATGACGTGTAAATGGGCTATGGAAATATATTTTGAAGATTATGAAAACGCAAACAAGGTCAGGTTTGGTTAGTGTGGCTGCCACCATTAAGGGTGAAACACTTAGGCCTCACATGGCCCATTGTGATACCACCAATAATTAAACAATAAAGAAAAACGCAAACATTCACGACCTCAGCTGGGAGTTGAACCCAGAGATTCTCGCTACGTAAGTTGGTACAGAGTTGATCCCAAAAATACTTGAACCCAAAAGCTTTTGAAAAAGCATTTACCCAAAAAAATATTAATTTTTTTGTGGGACACCCTAGGTGTAAAGATAGAGTGTATGTTGATGATTTATGGATATTAAGTAATGGTAGAGAAAATTACGAAATCGAAGAATCGACCATTCACCCACAGACGTAATTACTCAATTGCGATGGTTTTATTTTTGGCACTTCTAATGACATTTCTTAATTGTTTGACTATATTCTCAATTTATTTTTATTAATGCGTTCATTCATTCATTCATTCATTTGAAGTGAATTTGTTTTATTGATGGCGGGACAACCTCCTTGAAATATCATTAGAGTGTGTACTCAAATAGTTTTATTATCAAATGAAACTTACATTTTGATATATCCAACATTTTCCCGTGTCATTTCAGTGACCAGTTTACTCTCTATTTTCCTAAGATATCGTACATGTGCTCTAAAATGAACACAGCTCCAAGGAATACATTTCCATCCTAGGTTCTTTCGAGTCATTTTGCTGAGAGAAAGAGAAATCAAAATTTTTCATAGACTTAAGGTTCAAAATGTCATGGACAAGCTCACCAATTCGATTGAAACCGTGACTCTGAGCAGGCTCCGATTTAGAGGGTTGCAGGCCGGAGCGTCACTGTAAGGAACGTCAATTTCACCATAGATATTCGAAAATAGTCCACTATTAGTGCCATCATAGGCGCGTCAAATATTGTTTTTGCCCAGAGTGACAAAAAGCTGGATCGAGCCCTGACTGGGATTTTCTCGGGAAGTCCTTAACCGTACCACTTAGATAGGCTGTGTATTTTAAATGCAAAAAAGACACGTTATGAATCGATCTATTGTGGGTTTAAATTTTTGGGGCTATTCTTCTGGACACCCGGCATAAAATTTGACACTTTCTTCATTTATCAATCGTTATTTTTCTTACTATCAATACAGCTCTTTATAGTTTTCTGAACGCTAAGAATCTATGTTTAATTTCGTGAATTAGTAGTTGGTCGAGAGATCGGGAGACTATGCTTAAAGGCGAGAGCCTCTCGGCCAATTTCGATGGGATGGAAAGCTAAAAAAATTGGATAAAAAAGAATAATAGATGTGCTTTGATAATGACTAATTTTCTAGTTGTGTTAGCCAAGCCTGAACTTCTATAGCTCGAGTTTTTTTTTATAAATCAAACTGAGGTTAGGTTAGGTTAGGTCAGGCAAGGTTAGGTTAGGTTAGGTTCGGTTAGGTCAGGCTAGGTTAGGTTAGGTTAGGTTAGGTTAGGTTAGGTTAGGTTAGGTTAGGTTAGGTTAGGTTAGGTTAGGTTAGGTTTACGTAAGGTTGGCCAAGCGTGACACACTTGAGCACCAAATGGGCCCGTTGTGAAATGTGTATAGTGGGAAAACAAAGAAAAACAAAAACTGATAATCAATCTGAGTTTTATATATGATATTCTTCGATTCTCATTCTCAATAAGTCGAACAAATTCTTTGGATAATATTAATTCGAAGATAATCCAACTGTATTGACTTATTAAATGAATAATCCAACCACAAAACAATCTAATTAGGTTTTTAATCTCCAAGCATTCCAAAATGTCTTTTAATGGAAAATTGTACAAAGCCCCGCGTATGGTTTAAATTGCCACCAGAATCGCCAGCTGTCGCTGCTTTTAACAGCTCGAAACTCGTTATTGCAGGCGGTTAAAATTTGACTTCAAAACAATTTCTTGCAAGAGAGTTCTTCAAGTCTCTTGAGAATATTTCTAAAATCTTTGTTCAAAAAGAGATTTTCATTTTTATTTTCTTGAATTTGAATTGAAATCTGACGCTTGGCGTATTCAACGATCTTAACAAGCGCTGACGAAAGAATAAAGAAAGAAAAAGAACTTCAATCAGAAGCATTCTCAAGAGAATATTTCACAACATGCATATTGAATTTCTGTCTTTTCACTTCGAAAAGCAGGAATTACGTCAGTCTTTTGCGAACTTGCAATTTTTTCCACAATTCCTGTTACGATATTTATTGACTTTTTTTTACATTGTACATAAGTACATACATATATTTTTTGAATCCCGAAAAGTGTCTCATGTTATGTCATCGCAATTATGTACTTCCAATCGAAATCGATTATTATTGCTCTAGTGAAGCGTTTTCGGGACTATTTATTTACAGAAAAACGAAAGATTCAGTATTGACCTTGTTGACTCATTGATTTTTTTTTTTTGGTTGCTTCGCTCTTTTTTGATTTGGTGTGAAAATATGTTCCACGCTTCTTATCATGTGTGCAGAGACACTTAATGGTCGGACTTGTTTTTTATTGGAGTTGATGGCAAATTATCATAACCATGCGTCTATGTTTTTTGGTGTCCGATTTTGCCTTGTTGATAAGCCAGTTTGCTTTCAATCCGTTCATTAGAGTCGAGAAATTCAAGCGTTTTGAGAGAACTTCAGTTTTTGTTTTTTTCATTCTTTGCAGGATTTTCAACATGTATTTGAAAAAAAAAACCCGATACTTTTTTGCTATTTATTTTATCATAAACTTTATCGTTAGTTTTTTTTTTTTAAACGACCTCATATTTAATAATCGAAGGATTAGTTTCATTCCTTTTTGGAACAATTTCTCTAAATAACTCAAACAGAACGACCCTTAATCTCGCATTGAAGAGCAAAATAAACCGACAAAAATAAGAAACAAAAAAAAACTCCTTCAAACTCACTTGAAACCTTTTTCTCTCTGTCGATTTGAAGTTCAGCCATCCAAACTGTAGGTATACCAATATACATACATACATACATACAAATGGATTCATGAATATATCAATAAAGTACATAAGACGACAACGAAAAAGAGAAAAATTTTAAGATGCAGGCAGTGGCAAGTGATCATGCTGGAAGTGCGTGATTCCTCAAAATAAACAAAAAAATTTCAAGAAAAAAATACAACAGAAAATTCACTCTTCGCCGGTTGGACTCAAAACAGTTTTGTAAACAATTGAGTCAGCCGACAATAGAAACCGTCGTTTGGCGATAGCCAAAGGTTGCAATCTTTTACAAATGTGAACATATCGACGTCATATGTCATATTGCACGAGTAGGTAAACTGTCTCTATTTTTTATGGCCGTTCGCTGCTGAGCAAAATTTTTGAAAATTTAACCCGGCCATCGGCATTTAGACGACTTTACGATAAGCGACCCGTATTTCAAATATTTATGTTTTTTTCTCTTTGGATTTGATGCATTTTCTGCTTGATTAGAAGACCTTTTTAATGGATACTGACATGCAAAAAAAATTCAGAAAAATTAAATACTCATTACAAACGCAGACTAGAATTTTTTTTACACTCACGAGTATTAATAATTATATCTACCTACTATTCATGTTAAATGTTGTTATTTGATCTATCTCTCTCTCTCCCTCTCTCTCTCTCTCTCTCCTCTCTCTCTCTCTCTCTCTCTCTCTCTCTCTCTTCTCTCTCTCTCTCTCTCTCTCTCTCTTTCCGCTTCATTAACCGCACAGCTGTTAAATAATGATTACACTAGTTTACAAAAAAAAGAGCAGAGACGAAATGATGGTTTTTTAGACTAAATTGGGGTCGCTGATCACGGTTGCCACTTTGGTCCATTTGGACCAAAAACGGTCCCTTTTTTACTATTTGGTCCGCTGGTCCCTTTATTTTACATTTGGGCCTTTTTCATATATGTTCCTCCATATGTATAACTAAACATTTTGCAGTATATAGCATGTCCTACATGGTTTGCAGTGGTTCATCATGCTAGAGAATAAGCTTTGTTAGGTATACATAAAGCAGAACATTAAATTCGTTGACATCACTGTTGATTGTAAATAATTATATCGATTGTCACCAGCCTAAGTACAAGATGGCAATAAACTTTTTGTCAATCGATTGTTATTTTTTTCACATCTCTATCTGATAGAATATATAGAAAAAGTGAAAAATTCTAAGAAGTAAATGTGAAAAATCTCTTATACCTTCTTTATTTTTCAACCGATTTGGAAGAATTTTTGTTTACTATATACGTTAAACATGTGTTTATCATTATAAGTTACCGAAAAAAAATTAAAAAATTTTTTAGTACTTAAAAGTTAAAATGAAAATTTTGAAAATTAAAAAAAAACCCAAAAAAGTCAACTTTTTGCAAGTTCAAATGCCTATAGCTCAAAAACTAAGACATCGATTGTAACAAATAATATATCGTTGCAAAGGGGAAAGTTTTCCGCTTCATACTGATAAAATTATATTTTATTTAGACGAGCTGTTTTGGAGTTATTTGACAAAATCCCAAAAAACAACCAAAAAAACACGTTTTTTGCGCATATCTCAAAAACATTTTCGTGATCAGCGACCCCAATTTAGTCTAAAACCATCGTTTCGTCTCTGCTCTCGCGAAAGTCTTAAATTCTGTAAACTAGTGTTATTTAATTAGTGGCTAAAAAAAATACTTTTTTCTTTTGACATCAAATAATGATTACACTAGTTTTCAAATACTTCATTAATTTTTATTTTTCTGAACGCCTGATTGCACTTTTCTTATGGAGTTAAGGCTTATAAGCAAGAAAACCATATTTTCAAAAATCTTTTTTATATCCAGCGTAAGTAGGGTACACAGTAAAATCTAAAGTTTAAATTTAATACCAACTTTGGTTTTATATATATAACAATGCCAAAAAGGAATTAAATTAAAACCTTTTTGGTTAAAATAAAGAGAGAGAAAAAATTGAGAATTTTTCGTATGAATTATAAAAAAAAAAATTTATGCGTAGAGCGAAAATAAATGAGAGATATTGCCGCACTACCTGATGTCGGAGAGTTCAATCCCCGGTCAGGCGAATGTAAATTTTTTTTTTTTTGAGGAATTAGTAGGTAATAATAAGAAATTATAATAAAAACTTAAGAGGAATAAAAAGCTTGCAACCAATCTTTTTATGAAAAAAAAAGAAAGATTCGAGCAGAACTCTCATAGGAATTCTTGAAACAGCATGACACGTTTTTGATGGTAGTATCGATACTTCAAACTTTATCGCTGGCAACTATGTTTTCTCCTTCCCGAGTACATAAATTTTTCCTTTTTCCAAGTTCAAAATTTACTTTACCATTTCCCAAGCTCCAATTTTTCCACAATTTCTTTCCGCCTGCGACGACAGGGTTCGAACTCAGGCCTTTCAGATTGCTAAGCAAAACCCCTTCCAGTACGCTAACAATCGATATCATTCGCGCGTGCTAGATTTATTATATCAACATTCCATAAAATCGAACTATAGACTCCTCGTATGTATGTATGATAGCAATATAATCGCGAGAACAATTTGACAATTTGAGAAATTTTTTCGTTTTTGAGATCATTTAAAACGAAAGGTATTAAAATAAAACTTTTTGGTATTGAAATTCAAATTTAATACTAAAATGATTTAATTTTATACCGATTTTAAACCTGTGGTTTTTACTGTGTATATTAATTTTGTGCTCATCTTGTAACAGCTATAACTAAGCTCCAAATATACTATATTGTATACATATATATATTCTTGATGGGAACGAAAACTGAATCGATTTCGGCATATCTGTCTGTCCATCCGTCTGTGGTCGGATCTCCGTCCAAGCGGCTGGATCAATCACGTCGAAATTCGGCACAGAGGTATATCGGGCCTCAGTGGCGTGTCCAGAGAAATACTGCTTTGATAGTGCTTATATTTTCCACAGTGGTATATTGAACAATTATAAGACATTAACTCAAAAAATTTTGGGGGGGGCTAGAGGAAGTTTAGAGAGTTATGGACCAAAAACCAAAAAAATCCAAAAATTTCATAACGTCCGATTTTGATGAAAATTTATATATAGAATAAGTGAAAAATTCTAAGAGTTTTAGCACTAAAATTTTTTCAAAAACTGGTCCTTTCTGAACCAGTTTGGAACTAGACCCTAACTAGACTAGTTGTAATCGGTTTCTTAAAAAATTTTTGACGTCTAAATTCTTAACATTTTTCGCTTATTCTATATATAAATTTTCATCCAAATCGGACGCCATAAATTTTTCGGATTTTTTTGGTTTTTGGTCCATAACTCTCTAAACTTCCTCTAGCCCCCCCCCCCCCCCAAAATTTTTTGGGTTAATGTCTTATTATTGTTCAATATACCACTGTGGAAAAAATAAGCACTATCAAAGCAGTATTTCTCTAGACAAGCCACTGTCGGGCCTCGAGTATGATCCTAAGAGAAAAGCATAGGTTGACCAAGGCCACACTTCAACTATACTAACCTAACCCAATTAGTATTTATATTTTTGTAGATATTTAATGGCAAACGAAATTAAGAATTTTTACAACTGATGTCAAAATTTTGAAAAGATGAAATCGAATGATAGAAATTTTCTGTTCATTTTCTTTGCTAAACTGCGTGAAATGCGTGAAAGGGTTCAAAAAATAATCGAAAAATAAACTAAGTTTTATATATCTTAAGTATATAATTTTGGTCAAAATTGAGCAACGTAAACGCGACAACAGCTCTTCCAAAGAAAACCATCTTTATTCGCTTAGAAAAAGCTTTTGTTTTTTTTATTTTTTTTATTCGAAATTCTCAATGCAAGCAAAAACCATCCGATAGGAGATTAAAAATCAAAATGAGTTTTGCATTTCAATTGCTGTGACACACTTAAACGGAAGACGATAAAAAAAATACATGCCAATACATGTGTTTGTAAAATGAATTCGTTTTTCTTCATTTCTTTTGTTCCTTCTTTCAAATTTTAAATAAAAAAATAAAAAAATATTTTACACGAGTCTCTACGCTCGAAGAATTGGCAGTTTTTTATTTTTTGTCTACTTTTAGTCGAATTGCTAATCCGTCGTGCCATTTCGTCTCGTTTCGTTTCGTCTCGTCTCGCTTCGAATTTATCGCAATGCTTCAGGTGCTTGCTGTTTCGAATCGAGAAAACCGAATCGCAACGTTCTCTGATTTTGAATTGATTCCTTATCGCAATGGCAATGAGGAAACACAAGCAAGTAAGGTCACCCAAAATGAGTGACGACGACAAGACCTGCGTGGGCGAGCAATCAACCACCCATCCTCCCACTCGCTAACGCATCCGATTGAACTGTTGCTCTTGTTCTTGTTCGTTTTGTGTGGGTTCGTTTCAGCTGTTTTGAGGGCTCTTGTCTTTTATCGATGTTGAGGACAAAAATAACCGTAAACATCTGACTATTCACTAAGATAGCTTACTACCGTGCGTGGTACTTGAAGACCTCCACGAATTATTTCCATTCGAAGAATCTTTTCAATCTAGGCTTTCTTGAGTGTGGAGGTATTTATAAATAAGCAGGTACCTACTGTATGTTGGTAAACAAGGTATGGATGACTTTGAATAGAGTGAAGTATGAAATGAATTTTCGCTTGGTTTCATTAAGTATAAGAAGGTTTTCATGAAAGACTTAAAAAACGAAAAGAAAACAACACAAAAGTGTTTTGATCACCTTTCTTTTCAAAATAGAAATAAATAAGAAAACAGTCTGCTTATATTTATCTATATCCTACAATATATTAATATACATACATATTTATATAGGTGCAATGTATGCAGCTTAAAAGAGTTCAATGGGCATAATTCGATGCAGTTTCAAAATTGAACAGTATTAATTTCCATTCGAATTGAAACAATGAATGTTAATAAATTATATTAAATTGCCGCCATTTAATTGCAAAAAACATATTTAATTAAATCATTAAGCTTATCGCAATTCAAGACAGTTAAAGACCAATTGTTGCCCACAAAAATATATAAATGAGCCCACAATATTAATGACAAGCCAACGGAGAAGAATAAATTATTCGGTTCAAACATTTCAATTGCAATTTCAATTAACAATTAAGAATCGGACAAGTGAGCGACTGTCGGTCAAATGCGGTTTCAGTGATATTTCGATTTTTCTTTCGTAATAAAACACGATCAATCCCAAAGGATATTTTTTTCTTCTATTGCATTGGTTCGAACTCATCCATTTTCTACAGTTCATTATTAACAAGAGATGCAACGGATATCCGGTTACTATCCTGCATATCCAGCATATCCGGCCTAAAATTAATTATTCAGCTGGTTGCCGGATATTAACGTTCCCCAGTCGGAATTCGTTTAAGGTCTAAAAACGTACTTGATTGTAAACACAATTATTTAATATGAATTATTTTATTAATTCCAAAATAAACGGAATGCAATAAATGATCAATAGAAAAGTAACGTGTCATCACTTAAACATTTTTTTTTTTGTGCATTGAAAAGTAAGGCAAAAAATAACGATTATTTAAAAATTCATGAATAAAAACTAGATTTAAAGATAATGCAAAACATAAGGCCTTACATTTCCCATGACATCGCCGTGCTAAAAATAATGTGTTATTCGATCAATGCACCTTATAATCAAAAATTATTTTTTGCCTTACTATGCTTCACGTTTTCCCGCTGGGCTTACCCGGTCGGATACCGGATAGCAAATATGTATAATTCTTCAAAGAGTTTGTATTGGACGGAGGTAGGGTGGCGGGCCATGGAGTCGGAATAGTAAAAATTTGTTTTTGGTCTTGCATGTTGGTGATGACATTTCTCTTAGGGGGTACATATAGAGATTTTGATCTACAATTATTTTGTTGTCTATATGTATGTCTCCACACATTGAAAGCAATGACGGTTTTGGACCACCTTTGCTCCCGAACACGAGTATTCCCAATAAAACTCCATTTGCATTGGAAGAAAAATTCGACTATCTGGTAGCCGGATATCCGGCTATTCGGCCTTGCATATTATTAATCTATTTAAGGTTAGAACTTAAGCCCAAAACCTATAAAAAATTTATAAAAAGTCAGGAAACAGTTAACTCGCAAATAATTTGTGGATCTTTTGAGGAAAGCGTATGGAAATTGAATATCATGAAAATTTAAGAAAATATATTTTATGATGATCGCTCGTGTGTATCTGTGGCAGTACAGTGGTCGTAAATGGGTAAAATGTAAAAGAAAAATTCTTATTCTTTTTTAGGCAAAAGATTAGAGCTTATGGGGCATGCATGACATTTTTCAATGCAGTTTTCGAAGAACGAACTCTATTAACCCATTTTCGTCCAAAAACAGAAAAAAAACTTACAATAATATCTGGTGATAAGACTGATTCAAATCACTGTCAAATTGTGAACGAGCTTTGATTCCTATTTTTTAACGTGTTTTTTACGTGACAAAAATATCTATCAAATCTTGGCTATTTATCAAGTAACTTCACTATAATAGTAACAGTAAACTTTAAGGCAAAATTTTAAAAGTTACTTTTCGTCTACTCGTTTCATTTTCTTCATCATTTTATTCAATTATGTGAAATTGCCAGCTTTGAACTACAGAAGCTTGTGAGATATTGACTCCTACTTGTGAAACAAATTTGCAGTCTCCGCCAAGACGCTCTTTTTTGAGCAACTGTTGGGCTGCTTAATCCTTGTATTTTTTATTTATTTTTATTACAGTGAAACTTCTATGATTCGAACTTCTCTACAGCTCGAATTTTCTATAACTCGAACTGAATCGGGTGGCAATAGCGAATATTTTATATAAAATGTTGTTTCAATTACTCGAATTCTCTATAACTCGAAATATTTCTTTGGATAGTGGAGGTTTTAATTATGGAAGTTTGACTGTATTTCAACGCACAAAAATGCCAAGAAATTTTATCGTTTGGTAACGTGAATCATTTTCAATTTACCGCAGCAGAGACTGCCACATAACAAGCCGAAACTGTTACAACATTCGTGACGATCGGCAAATACTCGTGCAGGGTGGTATCCAGCATAAAAATGGAAAGCGAAAAGCGATTGTAGAATGTGCTTTGCGAAGCACGTGAGCTACGCATGATCATTTCAATCCGCAATCATGTGATTTATCTATACAAGGCGCTTTAAGGAAAAAATGAAAAATAAATAAAAAGCAAAGAAACATGAAAATGGGAATTGAAAACAAATATGGAAAGAGTGAAGAAACAGTTCATAAAACGTCGCTTGGAATCAATTGACGAACTTAAATGTTATTGCAATTAAAAATCTCCAACGAGGCGAAAAGGAAAAAAGAAAAAATATGAATATGGAGATTAGAACATCAAACAATTTCGTACATCGAACTCATTTGTTTGCATTTCTAATTTCTCTTATAATTCAAATAAATTGCTTTATTTGTTGAATTTAAAAATTTTCGAAACTAATAAAAAAACGTTCAATTGGCAGTTAGCAACGATTAACTTCATGATAGACGGAGGGGGGAAACTTTTCCTTTCAGCCTTTTATAATTTCTTAGTACGTGTTTAGATTGGGAGACTTTTGTTGCGGAAACTCGTAGTTTGTCGGGTGAAATACGTACACAGATCTCTATTGCTTACTCGTACTTGCCTCCGCATTTAAAAACAGCAACCTTCTTATTGAACGCATTTGTCCATCAAGAATACTGATTCATCAGAAAAGGTGGAAATTCCAAATATTCTAAAAATTTTCTTGAAATCGGAGCCAATACACATATAGGTATGTTATTTTATTCGAGTGTTTTTGGCTAGGCATTTAAGGCAGTAAATTTTTTATTTTTTTGATTTATGACTTGATATCAGACTGTGGCGTAATTGGACGCACTTATTGATGATAATATGGATTACGACTGAATGAATAGCATGGTTCTTAATCAGGGCCGTAGCTAGCATGGGGCAGGTGGGGCGATGCCCCAGGGCCCCCGAAGGGAAGGCCCATTGTTTGTCAATAGCACCTGCCCCACCGTCACATAATTTATCATATACAATTATTATGTGATGCTTGAGAACACTACTAGATAGTGCTAGGGTTGGCAAATCAAGGAAAAAAAATCGATAACCGAACCAAAGTATCGTTGACGACGAGTGTATTGAACAGTGTTCGCGACCCCTTTACGCGCGGGGAATTCAAACGTTCTACACATAGAAAACCATAGGCGTACTTTAAAATTTGACAAAAGATTTCCGTATGGGGGGCCCCAAATTTACTTGTTGCCCCAGGGCCCCAGAGGCTCTAGCTACGGCCCTGTTCTTAAGATGGAAAGCTTTCTGGCGATCATTTTCTTATATTTCTGCTACATCGAACTACATATTATCGAATTATAAAAATAATAGAAAAATACCTTTTAAGATTGATTTGAAAGGCCACAAGTTCCCTGCGACGTTATAAAGCTCTGATAAAATTTTCAGGACCAGTCAGAAAATGAACGAAAATATTTAAAATTAAAAAATTATCCTTTGCACAAAACCATATATGTATTCACAATCTCTTTTAACTTATTACGGCAGCTGTGCTTTCACAATAAAAAAAAAAACGTACAATAAAAAAAAAAAGACACAGAAACGTCATTTATTTATATTCAATTTCCACACACTTTTCGGAACAGTTCCGTTCTAACCCTCTGTAGCTGACGTCGTAGTCTGACAGACCCCGCAAAATAGAAAATCTTGAGCGTGCCTTCGTAAAATTTCTCAAAAAAGCCTTTTATTTTAAGTGTTAACCCTTTTTGGCTTGAAAACTTTTTGCTCTTATAAAAAAAAAAATTACATTCATAAACGTTTCTATAAGTCGGTATATGCTCTGTGGTATTTAATTGTTTTAAATTAGGTGTAGGTAGGTAGGTAGGTTGAAGTGGCTGCCACTTAGGCCGTTAATCGGCCCATTGTGATTATCAATGAGGTTTTCTTGTGTTTTGTGTGAGTGTACGTCTTTTAATGTAGTGTGCCTCTAAAATGCGATTTTTGAAAAACCAGTGCTAGGCTTGGAACATTACACTCCGTTTCGCCTGTGCCGGGAATCGAACCTCGGACCATGGGATCAAGAGCATAGCACGCATCCCCTACGCTATCCCAGAGCCACTAAATTAGGTGTAAGATTTTAAAAATTATTGATAAACTCCTATCCTAAAGGAGTGATCTAATAAATAATATATAATGTTTATAAAAATAAAATTAAAAAAATAAGGCCAAAAACACGACAGTCGGGAATTTCAAGAGAAAATTCCATTTAGAGTTGAGATGACTGTTAGACCCTCCTCAGTTGCATTATAAAAATTAGATCACGTGAACTGCAGAGGGTTAAAAAACGTGCAAAATTTAGCGGAGCGTTACTACTTTTTATCAATTTTTATACGATTTTGATGGGTTTTGAGCTTACCGCTTGGTTTTAAATGGGTTAATTTATAAAAAAAGAACTCTTTATAAAAGAAAATAATTAAACATTTAATAATATACAATAAAAAAATTAATACCTACTTATGTTGTTAAATTACAGTCAAATTTCCATAGCTCGAAGCACCATTATCCAAAGAAATATTTCGAGTTATAGAGACTTCGAGTATTTGAAACAAGATTTTATATAAAATATTCGCTTTTGCCACCCGATCCAGTTCGAGTTATAGAAAACTCGATTTGTGGAAGGTTGAGTTATAGACGTTTGACTGTATGTATTTCCAAAAAAAATCACCGCTCATTGTATTGACTTCAACGCTCGAATCGTTGCACATAAAAAAAAAACATTTTCAAACCCAAAACCGAAATCAACAAGTTTTTGATTTCATTGCATTAAATTACGCTGAAAATCGTTCAACATCCACACACACACACATACGATAAATAATAAATTAACAATTCCATTGTGCGGTCAAATGATTACACTAATCGGAAAAGCAGGCAAAACAAGAATAAATTCGCAAAAACACGGCAATTTGCTTGTGTAAAGAATAATTACTACTCTTTTGAAGTGCGAAAATAAGGCGATAAACTGTATTTAACAAAAACAGCACTTATCAACAAATTTCGAATCAATGAACTTAATTGAAATTCTTCAAAAATTTTCAATAGAACCAGCGTAGAGGCAAAGTGATGCCATCCCAAGTAACAAAACTGTTTATTCCCTATAGTACTGGGCACTAGTTCGTAGGTGGTGAAATAACTACTTACTAGCGACCACCTCTACTTACTTTGCCAACCCTAAGCAATGCATTTCATCATTTCGTTTTTTGTATGAAATGTCCGCAAATAGGGTCAATCGCCACCACATCGTTTACCGCGAACTAGTGAAAAGGGTCCCCATGAGAGGGGTAGTGATATGGGTACCCATGAGAGGGGTGGTGATATGAGTACCCATGAGAGGGGTAGTGATATGGGTACCCATGAGAGGGGTGGTGATATGAGTACCCATGAGAGGGGTAGTGATATGGGTACCCATGAGAGGGGTGGTGATATGAGTACCCATGAGAGGGGTAGTGATATAGGTACCCATGAGAGGGGTGGTGATATGAGTACCCATGAGAGGGGTGGTGATATGAGTACCCATGAGAGGGGTGGTGATATGAGTACCCATGAGAGGGGTGGTGATATGAGTACCCATGAGAGGGGTGGTGATATGAGTACCCATGAGAGGGGTGGTGATATGAGTACCCATATTTTTTTTATATAATATATTAATATAACTTAAAGACAGAAATAAAAAAATTGTGGCATATTTTCCGGCGTAAAAAAAGTCGTCTCATTTTTTCTAAAAACCCATTTAAAATATGAACCATTGATCGGATTTTTTTTTCTTGGTCTTGAAATGCTCTTAGAAATCCACTCTTTTACGTAAGATAGCCTGAACTTAAATACCGGACCTTTTTCGGAAATTATATGGGTTTGAAATCAAGTTTTTGTACAAAATTGTTAAAAACTTCATAAAATTCTCGCCTTTATCGACCTATAGCGCCTAAACTGTTGAACCGATTTCATCCATATGTATAAAGAATATGTTGTATTTTTACTCTTCTTTCATATAAATTAAAGTTTTTTTGAAAAGGTCGAACGATAATGGGGCTACGACTAAAAAATATTGACAAAAATTCGCAAAACCTTTCTTAGCGGATATTTAAAAAACGCGAGCTAACTTTCAAATTTTACGCATATATTGAGATTCAGCGAAACAAATACTACAAAAAAAAATTGGTTTCAAGTCAAAGGCACGCAAAAAGTTCGATTTTGTTGTGCAGTGTTATCATAACTTAAAGAAGTAGTGAAGAAGGCTACAAAAGGTTTGCACTCCGTCTTTAAGACATATTAAAGTCCAAATTAAGTGCAAAAGGGCCCATGTGGGCGGTCCGATAGAAGAAATTGAGAAGCGTATTTATATCTTAATTGCCACTTAAATAGGAGAGCGAAGTTTCAAGTTCTAGTTTTTATCTTCTTAAAGGCTTCTTAACTCCCGCACAGCTTATGAGTTTATAAAAACATTCTCTATCTCTTTTTATCACATTGATTTAAATACTAATGATAAAATGAAACGAAAACATATTTCGCAGAGGGTGTTGGTTCTGTCTAAAATTTTATTGACAAGATATTTGTGTTCATCAATGCTATGATAAGTAAAATAAATGACTTTGGCTTTTGTTCGTTACGCCAAATTGAAGCGATTTTACAAACGCAACGACTTTTTCGGTGAAATTACACCTGCTACCCCCTTAAAAATTCACGCGCCTTCATAATTGTTTGAATTGATAAAATATTTTTGTAAAACAATTACGCTGAAATCAATGCGCTGGTGCTTAAAAATGTGTTTTTATGTGGGGTTTTAGTATATACTTTTCTTAAGTCAAATAATTTGCAAAGATTAACTCGTAAGCATTTTAAATTTCGTACAATCGTAAGTATTGCTGCAAATTAGAAGGAATGCAAATATAATAATTTGATTAGGAAAAGTTTAACATCCGAGCATACACCATTCCCTTCGGTGGTCGACACCGGACTGAAATGCAGGGTGGCCATAAGTTTTTTCCATTTTGACAGCACACGTTGACGAAAAACACTTTACTAATTTTAGTACGATATTCGAAGTATTAAATACGTCCCATCATACCGATTTAATGCTTCGAATATGGCTACTAATTTTAGAACCATCTTAGACTGCTTTAAGAAGGATATTAAATACCAATTTAAAACCAAAGTGACAGCTCTACTTTAAAACCGATTTAAGTGACATTAAAGAAGGGAGGATTCAAATACCAAAAACTGATCATATTAAGTTTGAATAAAGAAATGAAATACCGAATGAATACCAAATTTTGCTACTTGGGTTGTAACCCCTCTCAATGACCCCCTCTACCAGCCCAATAAAAATAAGCACTTAATTACGGAATACCTAGGTCCTAGGCCCTTACTCTGTAGTTTGACTCGAACAAAGATTTGCTCGGATTCGAACATTCCATACTCTCTTGTTCGAGCTACAGCGTAAGGCCCCTAATCTTTTATCTGTATCGAGTATCGTATTGTCAAAATCTCCTGACTATTACAGCCTTACTTCTTTTGAAATACTTTTCTGAGACTCCTTTTTGGGATATTCCTATGAACAGATAAATCCGATGCGAGGTTATATGAAAACGATTAAAAATAAACCTTCCTGGCTAAGAAATTTTCGCAAAACTCACCCGATTATTGATTGAGCTCTAAAGAAACTTTAAAAAAAGCTTAGGTCTTGTTTAAAAGCTGAAAAGCCTATCGAAGCTTGGAATCCTGTTATTAATACGATCATTATCGGAAATATTCTTGAAGTTTCAGTTTAATTTCCTTCTAAATCGATAACGATCGATCATGCTTACTCAACACTTCTTAAATCGCATGGTCATTATGATTTGAAGTTCCATCAAGGTTCATTTTGAAGTTGGTGTCTTTCAATTACAAACGGAATCAGAAAGGAAGATTCACCCCAACTCAGCTTAAATTGGTCGACATATAAAATGCGCATATTCCATCGCAATCAATGATAACACATCGAATCTACCTGAAGAAGGTGTTACGTCATTTATTGTTCGTATCCAGATTAATATTATATTTTCATACCTATGTATAGTGGAAGATGAAGTGCCAATGTATGTACGAGTATATAGACCAAAGTGCTTCGTCAGGGACTCGAATTTTCGAAATGTCATGTCAAGAAAACATGGACACATTTGCAAATCCCGATTGGCATCACTCAATCACCTGAGAACATTTTTCCCGATCAGATTAATAACTCTTTCGATAGTTTTGAGTAGTCTGGAATATCAATTGAATTTTAAATTTCAATTTTTCGATGAAGGAAAGAAGAAAGGATCCATTACGTTTTTGGACAAACATGATCGCTTGTATATGAAGCCATGAACAACGTGTTAACAAATTCACAGAAATTCCCAATCAATCATTCAAAAATTATCATTTCTTATAAAAAAAAAAAAGGGTCGAGATATTATGACGAATTTTTTATTTATTGAACGGCGTTCGTTGCCTTTTATCGATGATCGGAAAGTGGAACGCCACCTAGGCACTGGCGGTAAAATTTAAGTTATCTTTTTTAGTAGGTATAGAATAAAGATAAATGCACCTGAATTTTTGATCGTGCCCATTAATATTTGTGAATTACGAAGTAGAATTACTAGATCTTTTGATCTGTTTAAAAGCCAATTTCCCAATATTTTTCAGATCACGAAGATTTTATTAATAACGAAAGCAGTTGCTGAAGTACATGGTTTTGCGCTTTAAAGATCGTTTTGTATGTCTCCGTTTTAGCAAATTAATGAACCTTTTATATGTATGTGTATCACATACGACAACTTCATAATGCCACTAGGTTTTCATACGACACGCTGTCATTTTATCGTTTGACAGGTAAAAGTATCAAAAGCAATGAAATTTAAACTGTTTTGACATCAAATTTTCCACGAGTTTGTGCAAACTGATTAGGGGCTTAGTGTATTGTACAGGAGCGTACTCACAAAATTCATTCGGAGGCGAATTTTTGGCGATACAAGGCTGCATGACGCGTCATTCTCCTTTGTAACATCTCGCATCGTAGAGATGCCGATGTTTTGGACACATCGATACGAAACTTTTGAGTAATCGCAGCGAACATTTTTTCCGATTTCGAAGAGAGAGATATGGGCAATTGACAAGAAATCGAAACGTTTTGTCCAAAATATTTCGAAATAGTTTTCAGACATTTCGGACAGACTTCGGTTATAATTCGCAGTGAAAGACTTGTGAAATTCTGAGTTCATACAATATCGCAGAAAAATCCCTTATTTGTCTAAAAAAGTTTGGGATTTTGCTTAGATATTTAGGATAAAAAGTGAATAGAGTTGCAGGCTTTTTTAAGCCATTTAAATATAAACATAGATAAAAGAAAAAATTAAGATAATTCGGAAAATATTCTGAACAAAATAATAGATTTAGTGTGATATCCGACATGTCTGATCTAAATGATCGCTGGGACATTTCAAATTTCGATATATCGAAAATTTCTTGTTAAAATTCAATATAAGGTAACGATATTTTCGGATCACCGCCTGTTTGTTTTGGGGAAAAAAGTGTTTGTATGAAATTCAAAATGACATTTTGTTCAACAAAATAATGAAGAATAGAAATGGTCGATATATCAATAAATCGATGTTTTTCGCCATAGATACGTATCGATTTTATCGACGTCGATACATTTTCAGATATCGCCCATCCCTAATTGAGGCCTGAGTCACAATAAAAGCATACTTCCTTTAATTTTTCGCCTTCATTTTGAGAAGACTTCTTGGGAGAATCTTAATGGACGTAGTTTTCGCAGCAGTCATGCTGAGATGAAGGCATCACACAGGATATTCCGTTCGCTATTCGTTGAAGCGATTACTCAAGACCTCCAATTGAGTGGCATTAAAAAAAGTTAATCCTATTTTCAAAATAAAATCGATATCATTAGATTTTGTCTAAGTGGGCGTTGTGTGTCTCTATTTTACATGCTTGTGAATAAATTACCATACAGTAAGGGCTACTAAATAAAAATATCTACGATTGTCTATATGGCAACTGTTTTTATACATAATATGTACATATATTGGCATATCGGTGGCGCACGTGACAGTCGTAAGCCTTTAATGTAAAAAAAAAAACGGAGAAGAATCGAGTTTTGGTCCTTCTTGTCTTACTTGTCTGACAGTACCTACTTTATTTGCAGTACTATTGGTTTAAGATCTGGGGGGTCGGAAAAACCGGGCCTTAGAGATTCTTTACTAAACATGGCGCTTATGTTATAATTTGGCATATTAACCATTAGGGTGAGACTACTACCAACAAAGTTATAGAATCTCAAATATAAGCTAGTTTTAAAAGTTTCGCTAACAGAAACTAACAAAATTAGTTTAGTGTAACTTTAAAAGAGTGGTTCGCTTAAACGGCTTAACATATGAAGAAAAATTTTTTTGATTTCTCTTAGTACAAAAAATCAACTATTCCTAACAGTAAAAATTTTTTAGCATTTCCAACCTTCATTTTTTGCATTTTTGGCCACACTCGTGACACTGTGCGTGGTGTCGTAGCGTGACGAAAAACGGAAGTCGTTTTTTTTTTTCGAAAAGGAGATGAGTTTTCAAAGGAACTTCGTAAGAAATATTGCAGATTCAAGTTCATAACGTGTAATCCAAAGCATTCATTTTAATTTTCTACTTACGGCGGTATAAAATGATAGCGTAACGTGACATTCGTTATGTGACATGTTTTAAAAAGGGGTTTTGTAATGAAAATGTTTTTAATTTTCACCATCGTTCTTTTCAAACTAAGCAATTATAATTTTATAAATAGAAGGGAAAATTAAACCTTTTTCTAATAACAATATTGAATTGGGCTTGCGAAATCACCAGATAATTTTTAACTAATTCCAAATAGGTGGGTTTGATTGCTTTTTGGTAGTGTATTCATTTTGGGATTATTAAGTACGATACGGCTAATAGTTAGAGTTGTTAAAATGGCTCAAAAAAATTTTTTTTAATTATGGTCGAGGTTCACCCGAGAATGGTGACAATTCTGCGTCGATTCCACTTTGTTTCATGAAAATCGGTTCAGTTGAACTGGAGATATCATGGCCGCCAGTTCGAAAAACGTGGTTTCGAGATAAACGCGTTTAAAGTTTGAAGCAACGCAAAAATTACTCGTTTTAGCGCAGATCTTGCTCGACAAAGAAGGCTATATCCTCTAAACTATTTTGAATTTCAAAAAATCCTTTTAGGGGCATATTCACAACTACCCAAGCTATAAATAAATGCAAAAAAAAAAAAGTCGAAAAAAAAGTTGCTCAATGAGAAGACCCCCTTAACTCCGAACCCCTCGACAACAATTTTGCAATATCTCCAAAAAAAAAAAAAAATGAAAGAAATTTTTCCAATAGCAATTCTTTTCACTTCCCGGGGTTGAATGTTTACATAGACCATTTTATTACTTCGTGTGCCAGGGGGCTATCTACGATCTAATAATATTCGTTATTTCAAGACGTATTTCTGATATTTAAAGTTCCAAATTGTCTTTTTTCGAATAATCACTTCATTTACAATATATGTACCTATTTCAGTAATGAGAGAGAAATTTCGTTTCGGCTATCCACTTTAAAAATGGAATACTATAATTAATGTAATGACTTAACATTAAAAATCTACATGCATTTTAAAACAATTTAACACGATATTACGGAGTGACCGGAGTTAAATCTGGCCCATTATACAAAACAGTAAAAATTCCATAGTAGAAAACGTGTTGAAGCTTCGAAGAAGCAGTACTCTGGCGTGAAGGGATTAAGACGAATATATTTTTGGATACCAAACAAAAAAGCTCTTGAAAAGCTGTTCCAATAACTCTTCAGCCATTGCATGAAGTGGCTTGCCGACAGCTGTATAAAAAGCAAAAATTTGCGTTTAAATCAATAATTTATTGTTCTTGCTTGTTTTTTTTTATTTTCGTACAATGCCGTTAATCATTAACCTTCGAAAGAAATGAAGTTTACGGCGAATTCTTTAGAAAGAGGAAATCTCCTAAAAAAAAATAAAGAGAGTAAATTTCAGGTTTTTTAATACAGTTAATTATGTGACGATATTTATTCTATAAAACGAAAGAAACATGATAAATCGCGTCGACTGTTTGTTGCTCTTTACGATTTCTTTGTTATTTATGAGCAATTTTGATTAGATATGCCAGCGAAAACAACTTCGATCGTCATTAAATTAATTCTAATTATTTGATAATTCTTAAAACCACTACAAATCGAACTGTTACAAAACGGGAGGCGAGTATTAATTCACGTTGAAATGACGTAGCTGGGTCATTAATTACGTAAAAACGTGACCGTTAAACCTTTAAACTGATTGGAAAATATAAAAAAAAAACAACCAAGGTATATTGTAGGTACTTATATCGGTAATAATTGGGTATATATATGGCAATAATATTCCTAATTTCTTCAATATCGATGTTTCGGATTGCGGGATATTAGTCGTTTATGATGATGCTTAACAACAAAGTAGGCATTGAAAATGTAGGATCCCTTGCCTTGGACGTATTTTAAAATGCAATTAATAGGGAAAAGTATACATTATTATTTTATTTTTTGTGGGTCTTAAGATTTTTGCGTATGTACTTACTGGGTGTATCACTGTGCCGTAGTTGGTTGAGATGCCAACTTACGAAGTCCCAGCTGAGGTCGTGAATGTTTGTGTCGTTTTTTCTGTTTATGGTTTTTCTTTGTTTTCCCATTATTTGTGGCTTCACAAAAACCGAGTGTTCCTTTGAATATTTAAAATTTTCCTTCTTTCGATTGCAGTTGTGTACGCGATCAATTGAACCATCGTTTGGGCTGCTATTTGGAGATGTATTGCGTGACCTCAATGTGGGCACAACGGGCGCCACCGTCATTATGAGCGCACTGGACGTTTGCATGAACTTCTCGGGTCTATTCGTTGGGCCTCTACTAAAGGAATTCTCGTATCGTAAAGTGGCGATCGCAGGCTCTCTGCTATGTAGCATTGGATTGGCGGCCACGTCACCAGCAGCCAGTATGGCTCATATCCTTGGTACTTATAGTGTCATCAATGGCATCGGTGTTGGCTTGGCGACTTCAGCAGCATTTGTTGCACTCAATCATTATTTTAAGCACAAGCGTGGTCAGGCTGTTGGCCTGTCGATGGCGGGCACTGCGTTGGGCATGTTAATAATGCCGCAATTGGTGCGAATATTCTTAGAAGGATACGGCTTCCGTGGATCCGTTCTTCTGCTGGCGGGTATAGCACTCAATTCAATGGTCGGTTCAGTTTTACTGCAACCAGCAAAATGGCATATGAAAGATGAGATCATCGATGAGGAAATGCTGACGGTGGCAGCACCATCGGCTATTGTAATCCAACAACCGGAGTTTAAGGTCACCAGCATTAACGAAGATGGCGGCGAAGATGATGCACTGCCCGAAATGAATAGCTTACTGTTCGCCAAAAATAATCCGCAGAAAATGCGAAAGAATTTCTCAGAAATGGCCATGGACACAATGAATGGCTCCCGTTTTCCAAAACGTCCCAGCTTCCCACGTAACATGTCACTGAGCGGTGTACAAAATGCGGCGAATGGCTTTGGTCAAACATCAAATCCAATTATGGCCAGTAACTTGGAGATCAGGCAACGCAAACAATCGGTTACATCGAATCTATCTTATATGGATTTCACGGGGTCCATACTGCAGGTCCACATGAATGTAGGTGACGATGAATTCGAACAGCGAGACCGCGAATTGAAACGTGTCAGCAGTGCACAAGGAGCAATGTCCTACAATCGGCAGGATTCGTTCATTAAAATGCGAACACCCGAACCGGACAAAGAAGAGGAAGCAGCGCATGCAGCTGCAGCGGCAGCGGCGGCAGCAGCAGCAGAAGAAGAGACCAAAAAAGGTTTCTGGCATCGCTTTGCCGATCTTATGGACGTCGATCTATTGAGAGATAAAATGTACCTGAACATCCTGTTTGGTCTCTCCATATTTTACGTTGCCGAAATGAATTTCAAAGTGGTGACACCGTTCTTCTTCAATAGTTTAGGCTACAATAAAACGGATATAGCATTTTGTCTGTCCGTAACCGCCATAACGGATATTGCTGCGCGTATTGTACTCCCGCCGCTATTCGATAAAACATCGATTAAGAAACGTACAATATTTATGATCTCGATTATTTTCGTTGGCATTACGCGCTCGAGTAAGTTAAATCGCAGGAATCAATTAAGAATGCAACGAAGGAAATTTCCTTTAATAAATTTTTATTCCAGTTATGGCCGTTCAAACAGATTGGATACCGCTTATGGTATGGCTCTCTATTTGCGGGTTTTTCCGTGGTTCGGCACTCAGTAACTTTACCTTAACGGTTTCGGAGTACTGTTCCCTGGAAAAACTACCATCGGCCTTCGGTTGGCATTTGGTCGGAAAGGCTGTGTTCGTTGTTTGCCTCGGACCATTGATAGGTACAACATATATTTTATATTATATGATTATGCTCCAATGAAAGAAATTAATATAATTTTTTTTGTTTTTCTTTTTATCTTCGAAAGGATACATTCGCGATGAAACTGGTAGTTATCCGATTTGTATACACGCGCAGACTGTTTGTATATTCCTTTGCGTCCTCGCCTGGACTATTGAATACGCTATTGAGATGATCAACGAGAGGCGTTCAGCGAAAAGCGTGCCGGACGCAGGAAATAACATGAAGCTTTAACCTTTGAAGAATTCAAAACTTTTTGTCTACTTACTTAATTCATGATTTCCATTTTAATTAGACTTAATTTTATCGATTTATTTGTTGACTTTAATTGTTAATTTTTAGTTTCATAGTTAGGATTCTATCTAATCAATAAGTTTGTTCAGAAGTCTTTTAGATTCACTTATGGACAAGTCGAGAAACCTTTAAAAAAATTAGCTTTAAACTATAAGTTAAGTTCAGTTAAACTTAAAACTTACTAGACATTTTAATACACATAATGTTTGGTTGTTCTGTGCATCTTTTATGTTTGAAATTTTGGAATAATTTCACCAACAAATACGAAGTTTTTACGATAAAAAAAATAGGGATATATAGACAGATGTGCGTTTCAGACGTGAAAAAAAGTATTTAAATTCGAAGATATCTGGGTCTACAAAGAAAGTACCTAAAGATAAAACGAAAAAATTTATGCACGATTCGAAAAAATTTTTTCAGTTTCAGAGGTCGCTGAGAGAACTTGAATCTTCTTCAAAAACGCCAAAGAAAATTCTATTTTTTTTTTTTTTTTTGCTAAGATCAAACCTTAAATATGACTGTTTTGAAATTTTTACTGCATACTTTTAGGGCTGGGAAAGTGAGGATTTTATTGAACTCGTGGTTGTTATCGTCAACGAACTGATTTTACTAATTTATCAATTAAATTTATCTTAACACGATTCGGAAATATTTCTAAATTTAGGCCCTAATTCCCGAATTTCGTCTCAAAACCATTTTAGCGACCTCTAAACATCAAATCGGAAAGAATTACAACCATGCAAGAATTTTTTCCTATTACCTTAAGTTCCAATTTAGACTCCGCCGTTCTCGATTCTCACGTCTGAAATGGCCTAATGTACAGTCGAAACTTTCTATAACGAAACTCTTTATAGCAAATCCACAAAGGGATTTTCCGCTTTGATTTCAGTATAATCCATTCTACCAAAAACAATTTAAAAAAATAGTTCTCCCTGTGGCGAAATTATTACCTGATCACAGGAGATTCGTTTCTAAAAGTTTTGATTGTCCATATAAGTTTCAAGAATAAATCATTTCAACTCATCCTTAAATAGAATTTGTAAGGTCTGCCTTTTATGTTCAGCTTAAAATACAAACTCCATTTTATAAATTGAAGATAATGAAGATACCATTCAGAAAAAAACCCGCAATATTATTTTTTAAATGGCCGTTGAAAATCTACTTTCAATCGGAAATAACTCTTACGCCCATTGATTAAAGTTTTCGTTCCGAAAAACAGAAAAATTTGTATGAAAATGTTGACATTTTGAGAGGATATCGTGACGATAAACTTTAACCGCAACAGTAGCAAATGGGCCTTAGATTAATAGAACAGATATAAAATTCTCTAATTTCCTTATAATTTCGTTCCCAAACGATATACATACCCCCTTTATTAAACCAGTATTAAAAGTTGAAAAAAGCTCTCCAATTATAAAGAAAATGATCATGGTTTTTTTTTTTTTTAACTTTTTGAAAAGGCTCAAACCCCCAAATGGACACCGCTGAATAAAATAGGCCTTAACAGTTCGTTCGAATTGTATACCAATTAGAGGGTTAAGAAGAAGGCGATGAACTTTTGTATGTGATAATTCAAAACACGCATATATGTTTATTGATATTAAGACTAGAGACATACTTTTTAAGGTGCGATAAATTTTCATTAAAGAAAAAAATAGAACACACACACACAAACAAATTTGGAGTTGGACTATTCAATCCACTTCAAGAATTAACGCCAATTAACAACCACCGCTGGACTATTTAGACTTGTAAAACAATATTTGATTTTAATGAATTTTTTGGTAGAAAATGATAAAAAGAAAGAGTAACTTTGAATTTTGAAATGTTTGCGGGAGTGTGACTTAATTACTTTTAAGTTCATAATTTTACTTATAAGCCTACGAAAAATGACACTAAGGCTATGTACTTACAGAAACCTATACAGAAATATTTCATTCTTATGTATTTAGCATCCTCAAGAAAGACAAACCAAAATAAGTATGAAGCGCGCTCAAGTGAGCATAGAGCATAGCACAATATGAGACAATGGAAAGGAAGTGTTTATCCTAATATACTGCTTTGAAGTACTTTTAATTCGGATAAATGTTTTAGCATGAGATTATAACATCCCAATTAGGTATTTTTTTAAATACTGAAGAGTGTACCGAAACTTTTTAGTGGTATTCAAGCAGCTGTGGAAATTGAAGTGTGCAAATTTTGCCCTTTTGTATGAACGACCCTGCGAAGAACGAGTGCAAAACTTGTGCGATAACATGACGCAAATTTTGCCCATCAAAATCGATGTGTAATATTTACCCAGCCGCGGAATTTTTTTTCCATACAAACAAATTTGCACAAACGCAAAATTTGCGAGGGTACAAAAATTGCACACCTGCTTGAATCCCACTATTATCGCGCTATATTATACAATGTCATGTAGTCACATTAAGAAACCAAAAGCCGCTCTCTCACTTTTTACCTATTGCAAAGCCAAATTATCAAAAATTTTGTTCAGGATTGATTAAAAATTTGAAAAAAAATTAATAGACATCCTTGGTTATGAAACAAAATTGGAATTTCCCCTTCGATAGAGAGCTGTTTTAATTTTGAATGCATTTTTGGCAGCAATGTTTAATCAATGTTGTCATAGAATCCGATAGCTGTCGGAATTGGAATTTTAGTTGACTGAATATTCATATACATATATCTGATAGATATCTGGATAAAATAGGGTTCTGTGCAACTAAGAACCGAAAATGATTCCGGTTCACCAAACCAAAAATAACATAATTTGTTAAGGGGGTCTTCTCATTGAAAACCCGTTTTTTGGACCCTTTTTAAAAAAATTCTTATTTGAAAACGCAAAGAATAATTGAAAATTTTTTTTATTTATTGTATTACAAAAGGTTCAAAGTAAATAAAAAAATTTCTTTTGCCTCGATACGTGGGCTGTTCAAAAAGTATTGAGACTTCAAAGTTGGTGGTGAAAAAAAAAAGGTTTCGTCACGGCGGCCACGATTCCGGGTCTCCGGAGCGTCCGAAATGGAAAAAGAAAACAGGGTTATAATCAGTATAGATGTAATTCTCGGGTGAACCTCAAGCTTAATTTTGTGATTTTTTTTTGACAAAATGGCGGCCATTCAAAAAAAAATTTCAATTTCGGGCTTTTTTTTTGTAGTTTAGTGTAAAAAAAAAAATAAAGTAAAAAATTTTTTAAAATTATGGTCGAGGTTCACCCGAGAATGGTGACAATTCTGCGTCGATTCCACTTTGTTTCATAAAAATCGGTTCAGTTGAACTGGAGATATCATGGCCGCCAGTTCGAAAAACGTGGTTTCGAGATAAACGCGTTTAAAGTTTGAAGCAACGCAAAAATTACTCGTTTTAGCGCAGATCTTGCTCGACAAAGAAGGCTATATCCTCTAAACTATTTCGATTTTCAAAAAATCCTTTTAGGGGCATATTCACAACTACCCAAGCTATAAATAAATGCAAAAAAAAAAAAGTCGAAAAAAAAAGTTGCTCAATGAGAAGACCCCCTTAATGATGTATGAAATTTCGATCGATTTTAATTCCGATTCCGACAGCTATCGGATTCTGTGACACCCCTGAATGAGGCCGGCTGTCGACAACATAAGTCCAAAAGCAATTCTGATCGGAAAAAAAAACTTTCTTTTTCAAAGTAAGATGCTGTTTCCACTACAGATGCATTTAGCATTTTTCAGCATTTTGAGAAAATGCCAGAAAAATGCTAAAAGTTTTTACATTTCAAAGCCTGCATCTAATAATTAAAATATTTTTCCGAACAAAAATCAAAATTGTATGAAGATGCAATGGAAAGAGGTGTAGCATTTTTAAAGATTCAAATGCTAAATGCGTTGAAATGGAAATAGCCCTTCAGGCCCACGCTCTGTTAGAATTTTTGAAAGAAACTTTTCCAATTATTTTATATTATAATAAACATATTCCGAATTGCAATCAAAAGACACTTTTCTTCTCGTTTCTTGAGCTCGTTAAATGGTATTTTTAATTTTAACGAATTTTTTTTTTTGAGCTGTAGCCTAGAATTTGTTCAATTAAGAAACGAAAGAGTTGCGTGTAATGATGGGAACGATCTGATAAAATTTTAAGCATAATTGTTAGTAAAAAAAAGTATTTAATTTTAAAGATGTATAGTGGAACAAATGAATTAAATGACAATATCACCATGTGCTTACATTAACTATTAAATCTTTACTGAGATAAACTGAAGAACGATCAAATTGAATACTTAACAAAAAAATATTTAAAAAAAAAATATGACGAGCTTACAATGACGTGAGATTACGATTTAACTTAACTAAAAGGAAATAAAAAATTTTGTATGTTTATAAATTAAAAGTGAAAATTCGAAAAATTCTTTAAAAACCTACATAGTACATATATACATATATAAATGATAAATAATAAATAATAAATATTTATATAAAAGAAATTTATGCGTGAAAAAACCTTCTGTCCATATTTGTGTTTTTGTCGGGGGGATTCTCTTATCGTTAGGTATGTTCACATACTGCACGAAACTGCCCAATTCTCATACAGTTTTCAAAAAATTTTAATTCAAATACACCGAAGCTCGTCGAACGCGAAAAGCGTTGAATTCTGAAATTCCACAACCTCCTGCTGTCAGATTGCTGCCTTAACCCTCTAGGCCCCAAGACCACCTCTAGGCGGCCTAACTTCTCTTCGCAATGGCTCACTTCCTCAAAAACAGTTACAGTAGTTTCGCTATATAAGAAACTCGTATATAAGAAAAACCCGCCTTTAAGAAACTGTTCACCAAAACTAAAAGCTCTTTTTGTATGGAAAAAATTCTTATATAAGAAACTTGGTTTTTGTCAAAAATTTAACGCCCCTATTTTCAAATATCGGTAGTTTATATAAGAAAAAATTTTCTTATAAACGGTTTTTTTTTTTTTTATCAGAAAGAATGTGTTTGGATAAACCGGGAATTCATTTCCGGATATTGAAGATAAATACTCGGGATATAAAATAAATATGTTCGGCAAATCGACTTTCTTATATATCGAAATTTACTCGTATAGCTTTCATCTTTTGCTTCGTTGACATAAGACATTGGGCTTCCAAGAATTGCATACGAGTCTAGACAAAAATAGTTGGAGAACGTTAAAATCCTTTTCCATGTGAGCAATTGTGAAGAGAAGTTAGGCCGTCAATCCAACGGTCGTGTAGCTTACTGCTTTTCATATAATTAATTTTCCCACAGCAACTTTTCTTGAAGCACGTGCATTCTTAATATAAAAAAAAGGCACCGTATAAATATGAAACGCACCTTCAGGCAAAACCGACTTTCCTGTATATACCCTCGAAACATCTTACGTTGAAAAAATTACTTTATTTGCCCTCTACAAGTATACATTTCAATGGATCAAATGGAAGATAACGGAGTTCCAAGAATTAAAGTAGCTAGAAAAAAAAAGTTAAAGCTAAAATGTTTTTAAGGATGTGAGCAATTGTGAAGAGAAGTTAGGCCGTCAAAAATCGGTCGTGTAGCCTACCTTCTTTTCATATAATTAATTTTCCCACAGCAACTTTTTTGAAGCACGTGCAATTAAAAAAAAAAAAGCGCCGTATAAATATGAAACGCACCTTATATACACAACCGTTTCCTGTTTACCCTTGAAACATCTGTTCGTTGAAAAAAATACTATTGCCCTCTACAAGTATACATTTCAATGGATCAAATGGAAGATAACGGAGCCATAAATATTTGAAAGTATAAAAAAAAAACAGACAACTCTCCGCAACGACTTAAATAAGTCTATGAAAGCCCAAAGTAGTTGCACGAAGAAAAAAAAAACCCATTTAATTTAGATCTTCATTAAAAATCTTATGGAAGACAAGTTAGATAATAAGCATCAACAACATAGCAGATTATATATGAAATCATCATGAGTAAATCCCTGAGAAATTCGCGAAAATACGGAAAGATAGATAAGCGATAAATTTTTATTATATTTACCGGGGATGCTGCCTAAATATTTGGTACAGTCTTTAAACTGCTCTTGTAGCGAAAAGTAAGAGCCAATTCGAATGAGTTCGAAAGTAAAATTAGTGCCTCCAGATGGAGGATGGGGTATATTGGTTTGCATCGGTATGGCATTGGAGTTCGTAAGTTCAAGCTAAACCAATTCATCGACTGTAGAAGAAAAAAAAGAAATGATAATATTTTATTACATTTAGATAATCGGTCTCTCCAGTTTACCGTCGTTTGGTCTCTTATATGGCGACTTTCTAAAAGGCGTTGGTGCTGGAACAAAGGAAATTACCATAATAACGAGTACAGCCTTTTTATCACTGAGTATTTCAGGGCTCTTCTCGAGTCCACTCTTTAGGGGCTTCGGTTTGCGTCGCGTTGGCCTATGTGCTGCATTTGTATACTTTTTGGGATCAATCGCACAAGTGTTCGTTAACTCAGCATGGACACTGACTATTACCTTTGGGATATTACAAAATGGATCTTTTGGCTTAATGGTGCCAGCTTGTTTAACCACGTTCAATAATTACTTTGCGAAAAATCGCATAATGTGGATGGGCTTTACGCAATCTCTGATCGGATTGGGTGCTATGTTCTATCCACTTTTTTTACAAAAACTTCTCGATTTCTATGGCTTTCGTGGAACTCTGATTCTTTTAGCTGGCTTTAACGCACATGTTATATTGGGCATGATGCTCATGCATCCCGTCGAATGGCATATGCGTCGAGTTTTAGTCGAAGAACCCGAAGAACTGAAGGAATTCATGCCAGCCGAAAATAAAACTATAACAAAACCCATATCAGATACTGACATAGAGAAAAACGATAGTCACACGAATTTAGACGAAGAAACTCTCGATCATTTAGCACCATTGGAATTTAATCAAAAATATTCCAAGTTCTCTAGAGAAGATCTCAAAGTTCAACCGGGAACAGCTGGCCTGGATCAAGAAAAACAATTGAAATTTTCTACGGAAGATCTACGCAGACGTACGGAGTCTTTTGGTAAAGACTATCGAAGACAATCAAGAAGAATTTCCAGAGAGGATCTTAAGATGCGTTCGAGACGTTCATCAAGTATAGCTAGTATAGGAAATTGGACAGGTCCCGTTGTTGTTACAGATGCTTCATCCGAGGTGATGCCACGTTCGCGAACACAATCGAATGCGATTAAAAAAGAGGAACTGGAACCGCCAGTTAAAGCTGAAGTAAAACCGAAATTGACTTTGTCGCAAAAAATTGTGGAATTCCTGGACCTATCACTTTTGAAAGAGCCCATCTTTGTTAATATTGCTTTAGGCATTGCTTTCGCATTATACTCAGGTAAATTGAAAATCTGTCTTCCGTATAGACATAGAAAAGCTTTAAACATATTATTTTATTCCCAGATAAGACATTTTTCACGTTACAGCCTTTGTATTTATTTGAACTTAAGTTCAGCAAGGTATTTAACTTAAATGGGGTTCCCATTTCTCGATTCTATAACCGAAGATATAAAACTTTATAATTGTTTTTTGTTTGTTTCAGCCGGACACTGCGACCATTATAGCCATCGGTGCTGCTGCTGATTTATCGTCCCGGATATTTTTAGCAGTCGTCGCGATTTTCATACAAATGCCTCCACGTTATATATATCTAGCTGGAGCATTCTTCTCGATTATCGCGAGATTTGGTAAGTTCTTATCTTTGGCAATTCCGAATGCCTTAATTCTCAGACCGGAAATATATCGTCTTCTGTTTCGGATAGATTCGTCTATAAAAGTCTGCTGCTGATAAGAATGTTTGGTTTGCGCTTAGAGAGTTAGTTCTCTGCATGATCCGTAGACAAACTAATGCCATCCACTATAATTTTAACTCACATGTCGTAGATCGCGATAAGAAGTTCAATTTTAATAAGAATGATTTTTGTTTTTTGTTCTATATTTTCTCATGTCATTTGAATTGTATTCAATTGAATAATTATATAATTCGCGTTTTTTTTTTCTTTGTATATTTTAGCTTTTAATTTCTTTGACGGATTCTTGGGTGTGGCCTGTACTACCGCAGTTGCAGGATTTCTACGTACTTGGATTCATGTGCCTTTACCCTTGGTCTTTGCAGAATATTTACCCAAAGAAAGGTACGCATTAATATTCAACTCATTCTTTTGAGAAGCATCATTTGTATTTTTTTATATATTTTTTTTTTCCTTTCGATAGATTTTCAAAGGGCTATGGTCTCTTCATTTTCCTTAATGGCATGATTGCTTTCATGATTGGCCCATTTGTTGGGATACTTCGCGATGTAACCAAGAACTATATTCTCGTGTTCCATGTGCTTAATTTCTTTATGGCATTATGTGTGATTCCATGGATTATTGAGATTATTATTGTCAAGTTTCGAAGGAAGCAAAAGATTGAAACGAGCATAGATTATACGTATAAGTAAATAATAATAATAAATGATGCTCAAAACAACAGAATCGAAATTTTTTTGTTGTTTAAATCGGTAAATAAACAATATTGTTGGTAGCTTAAGTTGGCATAAGCCATAATTGCGTCAATTGCTTAGAAGCTATAAGTAAGTCTGGACGCTGTGATGTGCTTAACCTGTTCTCATAAAAAATACCTAATTATTTTTTTTTTAAATCACTTCGTTGACTTCGGTTAGGTTAGGTTAATGTGGCTGCCATCATGAAGATTGGCACAATTAGGCGTCATGGGCCCTACCACGAAAAATGGTAAACCAAAGAAGAAACAGAAAAACTAAACAACACCCACGACCTTAGCTGAGAGTCGAACCCAGGGCCTCTCACTTCGTAAGTTGACATTTTAAGGAACATTTTACCGTACCAAAAAAAGGACCTCCTCATAAAAATGGGTTCCATTGAGGAATTTTTTTTTTTCGCAACGGCACATGATAGCACAAACTGGGCACATTACAGCACAATACTTTTTTTCGGGCAATTCGAAAAAGTGCAAGCTAACTTGATGCACATCATAGTTCCGTACGTTTCCACTTTCTCTCCTACATTTTTGGGCAATTTCTTAAACTCAAAAAAATAATATGTAATGTCAAAAATTTTATACTTTGTCCCAACAATTTGGTTGGTTAAATCGTTCCCAGGAATATCAAATGTTCTAAAACAAAAAAAAAATGGAAGTTCTTAAAACACCAACAAAAATTCTTCGCATGACCACAGAAATTGTATTGAGCTGAAAATTAACTCTTGATGCAACAAGTTTTTCAATAAAATTGTCTCAACAATGTAAACTTCGTGAGAAACTTTTTTGAGTGTACAATTAGAAATGAGTGCGAATAGTTACTTATTTATTTTTTCTTTTTCATTTATGTTGCAATGTCTTATTTTTTCGTATGTCCTAGCTAATCTGTCTTAACTGAAAAATATTAGAAAACACCAACTGTATCACTATCGATGGATACAATCGATAGAAAACACCGATGGTTTTTTGAAGACTATCGATAGTTTTGATTTATTGACATTTACTTTTGCTTTGGAAAGGTGGTGCTGGCGCGACCACCACCCACCCCTCATACAACCCTAAATAAATTTTTCGTATAACATTATTTTCTTTCATCGGAATTTTTTGAAAATTTCCACAAGCCTATTAATAAGGCAAAATGCTCCTGAAAGTTTCATCGCAATCGGCCACGCCCACCAACCACCTCACATACAACCTAAAATGATTTTTTAGTATAAAACTTTTTCCTTTGTTCAGAAATTTTTGAATCTTTGCACAAGGCGTGCTTTCAGCATGACAAAAAGATCCTGAGAGTTTCATCAAAATCAACTACATCCACCAGCCATGAATGCCATTTCAATCGCGTATCCTAAAAGTATACTAAATATTTTTTACATATTACATCGCATTTCATTGAAATTGCGAATTAAAATTTTTAAAAGTAAATATGTAAGGACTGTCCCAGAAATAACTGTCCTTTTGTTTTTAGGCTATTTATAAAAAAGTGCTAGCTCTATAGCAACATATTTGGTATCTAAATAAAGTATAAATATTGCAGATTAAAAAAAAAATACTCATTCGTAAAATAAAAGAGCTACTGAAAAGATGTCGTCTCAACAAGAAGAAAAGCGGAAAGCAATTATTTACAAACACCTGGAAAATCCAAACACCACGTACAAAAAGATCGCTAAGGAAGTTGGCGTGTGGGAAAAAACTGTCGGTAGGACCATAAAACGATACAGACAGCTTACCCCTTTATCAAAAACACAAGGATCAGGGAGAAAAAGTGGTCCAGCGAACCAAGCGGGTGGCCCAGAACGTTAAGCGGCTGTTTACTCAGAATCCAGGCACTTCGGTTCGTGATATGGCAGCAAAAGCGGGAACATCGAAGTCAAGTGTTCAACGGATTAAAAAATTTTACAACCTAAGGAGCTATAAAGTACAAAAAGGACCTGATAGGTCAAAAGAAAATGACACCGAAGCCAAGAGGAGGGCTCGAAAACTGTATCGCGATTACCTGCCCAAATTTGATTGCGTGATCATGGACGATGAAACGTATTGCAAAACGGATTTCAAGCAGTTACCTGGACACGGGTATTATACTGCGGTTAGAAGGGGTGAAGCATCCTCTAAATTTACCATCGAAAAACATACCAAATTTCCAAAGAAATACATGGTGTGGCAGGCCATTTGCAAATGCGGCCTTCGAAGTAAGGAATTTGTGACGGATCGCACAATCAACACCGAAATTTACATCAGAGAGTGTCTGGACCGGCGTTTGCTGCCTTTTATACGTCAACACCAAGGTTCAGTACTATTTTGGCCTGACCTAGCAACAGCTCACTACGCCCAGAGAACGACGGATTGGTACCAAGCCAATAATGTCACTGTGGTACCAAGAGAAGCAAATCCTCCGAATTGCCCCGAACTTCGTCCAATTGAAAAATATTGGGCTTTAATGAAAAGGAACCTTAAGAAGACCAAACAAACTGCGAATAGCATCGAAATATTTTGACATAAATGGCGTCGGGCATACACTAAGGTAAACAAAAGGTCGGTAAAAAACCTAATGGAGGACCCTAATCAAAAAGTGTATAATTTTTTTTAAGTGTATTTTTTTCAGTGTAATTAAAATGTTTATTTATTTTGTAATGTTCACTTAATAATAAACTGAAAGAAATTTAAAAAAAACATCATTGGTTTTTTTTGCAATAAAAAAAAAACAAAAGGACAGTTATTTCTGGGACAGTCTTTATTACCCAACAAAACTCCATCATTAGGATATTTTTGATTTTCCATGGTGGAAAATTAGAGTTATTTTCATTCGAAATCCCAATGTGCGCTGCAGCAAAAAATTATAAAGAAATCTAAATCTTATCAAATTTAAAGCTAATACCTGTTATGAAAGTAATGAGGCGACTTTCATATATTTTCCGCAGAGTCCCAAAATATTTAAACTCTAGAGAGATTTTTTTTTATTGTTTGAGAAGACTCCAGTGGCAGCGATATTTAAAAGCGATTCACTTAAATTCAGTCAAAAAAGTAGCGGGAATTGTTGATTAAAAGAGCGCGCGTCACAAATACTTATGTAAAAAATTGCTCTATAGTGATGCAAACTTTGAGCATGATCTGTCAATCACTTGGTTTGTTTTTGCCACTCAATTACGTCAATTAACCTAAGGGCTGCTCTGCGATTTTTACGAGTGCGTATTGTCAAAATCATGACCTTGTGATTGACAAAATGGTAGCCCATTAAGATCTTCAACACATGGCGTTAGATCAGAACTTTTTCAAAAAAAATCATTGGAAGAAGGTGCATTCGGGACGAACGTTTATCTGGCGAGTTTGGGTGGTTTGACATGCAAACCAGTCAAGAAGCGTCTGAATGGCTGATTGAACAGCTATTTTGCGAATTATTGAACAATTCCCCATAGCTTTTTGACAGAATCTTCTAACATTTCCGAGTTTAGTCCAGCTCATTTTTCGTTTCTTCGAAGTATTTGAGGTATTTTTATACCTACAGAAAGGCACTGATATTTTGCACTCCCTCGATCGGATTGTGTTGAGCTTTCGCTCAAATGAAGAAGCACAACACAACATCGACGGTTAGTTTAAGCGCTATAAAAATTCATTCATCCCTATGATAAAAAAAAGCTTACCTTGCAAAGTCGAGCAAAAATAATGTCAGATAAGAGGTATGTACTTAGGGCCTTATAAAAGTTTTTGAAGATTGTCCAAAAAAAATCTTGAACAGTGTTTAAATCGCATTAGAAGTATTCGGTTAGGTTCAAAGAAGATTTCGCTAACATGGCAACAAAGACCCGCTTAGAACCTCCCGATGGAGGATGGGGTATATTTGTTTGCATCGGAAATGCTTTTTTATGCGTAAGCTTCCAGCTTAAAGTTTAAAATTATACCAAATAAGAAATTAAAATTTTCCTCAGATTGTCGGTTTTGCGATCGGGCCAGTGTTTGGTCTGCTCTTTGAAGATTTTCTTAAAGTCCATGGAGCCAAGACTAGCGCTATTACAACTCTATTCAGTATTACTTTTTGTGCGGCAAGCTTATCCGGGCTCTTAGCTGGACCACTTTTTAAGCGCTTCGGAGTTCGGCCAGTTGGATTGTTTGGTGCCATGTTATATGTCGTTGGCTCAATATGGCAAATATTCGTTGATTCAATGTGGGAGCTAACACTAAACTTTGGAATTCTACAGTCCTTCGCATTTGGTTTTATGATGCCATGTGCTTTAACCACTTTTAATAATTACTTTGTCAAAAAGCGAAATATGTGGATGAGCATTACGCAGTGTATATTTGGATTAGGATCTGTTGCATTTCCAGTGATTATACAAAGACTTCTAGCTTATTATGGCTTTCGGGGAACACTTATGATTTTAGCTGGAATTAATATCCAAGTTTTTATTGCTATGATGCTTATGCAGCCAGTAAAATGGCATATGCGGCGAGTTGTTGTCGAAGAAAACGAGGAACAAAAAGAATTTATAGCACCCGAAGAGAAAAATTCGCCAAACGCAGAAGAGGATAACTCTCATCATCACACGAAATATACCATGAGGGATCTGAAAATCCATCCTGCACGTGAGTTTGAAAAACATCCAAATAAAGATGCAAACCACCGGAATTACTCCATGGAGGAACTAAGAGCACGTTCGAGTCGTTCGTCAAGCATACTAAGTTTGGGAAATTGGACGATTCCCGTTATTGTTAACGATGCCTCGCCGGAAACGGCAATTAACTCGAGAGCACACTCAATCGCAGCGAGCTCGGTCCATAGCAGTCCCGCAGCAATAAAAGAAGAAGAAGAAGAAGAAGAAAATCCTAGACGCAGCATCTGGGGGAAAATAGTGGACTTTCTGGATCTGGGGCTCCTGAAGTCTCCGACATTTCTCAATATCGTCCTAGGCACATCCTTTGTTATGTACTCAGATATGACATTTTTCACCCTACTGCCTTTGTACTTATCGGAACTTAATTTCACTAAGGTAGGAATTTCATCAACATACATAAAGCTTTCTTTATTGATATTATATAGGGAGAAAAATTTATATTTCTTTCAGCTCGACACTGCAACTATTATTGCGATCGGTGCTGCTACTGATTTAGTGTCACGAGTCTGTTTAACAATTTTTTCAATCTTCTTCCAAGTGCCCCCGCGATACATATTTTTATCTGGAGCGATTTTGGAAATTATCGCGTTATCTGGTAAATCCTTAATTCCCTAAAAAAAAAAAGAGTTTTTATAACCAACACGAGGGCATTATCTCACTGATACTGACTAAATTCGGTGAGGAAGCTTATGTGACAAAAAAAAAAACTCTTTTGTCGAATACAAAATTATAAAAAAAAGATTATTAGAATCCGTAACGCTTTCGAACCGAGAACTTTGAAAAGAAATAACCTTTTAACCTTTCCGAAAAATTGTTCAAAGCAAAAAAAAAAAACTGTTTTGAATTTACTTTCTCATCTTCGGAAGGAAACCCAAACTATAGTTGCTTCATTTATAAAATTTCGAAAAAATGAACCAACTATATTTTGGGTTTCATTCCTATGAAGGGAAGAATTCAAAACAGTTTTTTTTTGCCCTGTCAATTTTTCAATCGTGAGTCAGCAGGCGTACACTCTAAATGTTATTCTCATTATTCTAGCCTTTTTATATGTCCACGATTATATGGGCATGGTCTGTGTAATAGGAGCATTGGGATTCTTCCGTACGTGGATTAATGTACCTGTACCTCTGATATTAGGCGAATTTTTGTCCAAAGAAAGGTAAATACTTCATGTAATATATCTTTTAATTTTATTATAATACATTTTAATGGGATTGTTCTTGTCCACTTTTAGATTTGCATCTGGCTATGGACTCTTCATGTTCACGCAGGGCAACTTTATGGCCATAGTCGGACCTCTCGTGGGCTATCTAAGAGACGCAACTGACGACTATATTATTGTTTTTGAGGTTCTGATAGGCTGTTTGGTGTGTTGTGTTATTCCATGGATGATAGAAGGTGTTTGTGTTAAGTTCCGAAGGAAGTAAAAGATTTCATCGAAATTTGTAAGTTCAACCGTCTTCGTTTTTAGTGCCGGAATCATGAGATTTTGTTTTTCTTTTTTTTTTAGGAAAAGGCGTTTAGATATACCTGAAACTTGTACCTATGTAGGATAACTTATTGGATTATTGTGACTGTGCATCCATAATAAAGTGGTTATGATTGAATTTTAGCATAACAGGTTACGACATGTTAATATTATAGCCTATTTTTTGTAATACCTATAGCTTCTCCGCAAACCCGAGTAAAAATATTTGTATTTATTTTGCACGCCCAATCTGGGCCCAAATAATGAACAGTCTCGCGCCCAAATCGAGCCCATACCGGCATAGGTAGTGAACAAACGCGCCCAAAATCGAGGCCAAATCTACCAAAAGCGCGGCCAAATTGAGCCCAAAAAAATCAAAATGGGCCCAAATTGAGCAATGTGCACCCAAATCAAGCCCAAATATAGCCAAAATGGGCCCAAAATAAGAAAAAAATTTCAAAAATCGAGCCCAAAGCACTTTCGAATTTGTAGTTATTATTATCATCATTATTATTAGTAGTAGTATTATTATTATTTGAGTATTGCGCCTTAATGAATTAAGACGCAATCTTAAAAAAAAATAGAGAGGCAGTAGCTTCTGAGTCTATCGGCCCTCGAATTTTTTAAAATAAACCCAAAATGAGAAAAATTTTTTAAAAAAATCCGGCTTTAAACAAGACCCGTGTGTACATACAATTAATATCAAAATTTGTTTTTTCTCTATTTAAAATTACAAATACCTATTATTTTAAAATTGTTAATTTCTCGATTTTGAACTCCTCGTCGTGCGATTTGAACCCTGGAACTCTCGACTGCTAGTCATGTGCGCTCCCTTGACACCGTCTTTGCCAAATCGAAAAGACTGAATTTTTTATGTTGTGGGCGCGCATTGAGGCTCAATTTGGGCCAATTTTGATGTTTTTGGGCTCAATTTGGGCGCGTTTTAGTTAGATTTGGGCGCGATACTGTTTAGTATTTGGGCCTAGTTTGAGCGTGCTGTGGGCGCGTATTGAATTTTGGGCTTCATTTGGGCCCAAATTGGGCCTGCATATTTTTACTCGGGAAGGGCGAATTTTCTAAAATATACTTATATAAGAATTTTAAAGACGTGTCATACCCTACGTTTTTTTTCCCCCCTGTAGGTTTGACTCAACACCCCTCAGGAAACCCCCTCCCGCATCACCAAAGGGAGACATTTTCGAAATAGACATTAAAGAAATCGAATTCTTAAGTATTTTAAGAATGGGATTTTTGTGAGGGGTTGTGAGGCGAAAATAAGGGTTTGGGGTTAATCCCGAACTTGAATTCGTTCTTAGCGCACCAAAAATCGTAGGGTATGATACGTCTTTCAATGTCATTGATAGCTTCTAAGCCAATTGGATCAAAAAGTGTTCAAGGCATCGTTGATAGGGAATTTAATTACCTTCAAATTTATAGCTAAGAATTTAAAATCGTTTAAGTATGTCTGGAGATAATTGAAATTTACCAACCCGACTTTTTTTTCAAAACTATAAAAACGGAAAACAGCTTATATCTCGAAAAATTATCTGAATATATATTCGGATTCAGCAGAAAATTTTACTTAAAAATTGTCCGTCAGATGGACTAAGTCAGACTCTTCGTAAACTAGTGTAATTGAAGCCGATCCGCGAATAACGTCGTAAGTGACAAATTTCACATTTATGCAAATCAGTACTAACAAAGCCATTTCACTTCATTATGGTTCTAAAGTGTTGAGAAATGTCCAAGAGTTGACCAAATGAAAACACTTTTTTGATAGCTCAAAGGGCTAGAGTATTATTGACAGTAAAAATCCGCAAAACAGGTTCAAAAAAGTTGTCGCTTACAACGTTATTCGCGGCTCCGCTACAATGAATAAATTTTTTTTTATATTAGATCATTTTCAATAGTATTATGGCGAATAGTGTTAATAGTAAAAACAATGTAGGTATAGAATTTATTTGTAACTCCCAAAGGCAACATTTTTTTTTTTGCATGAAAAGGGACCCCACTTAACTGCCGGCCTTTGGCCCCCCTCAACCTTAATCCGTCTCTGCACACACCTATGTATATAGTTTGGGTTCCCATTTAACTCTATAATCCGAAAAATTCGATCGACTGACACTGCCTTGTAAAACGTTTGTCGGACTACCGTGGGTTAACTGTGTTGTCTTTACGATGTAACTTCCTTTTTATATCCCCAAATATATGAGGGCGTAAAAACATCCAAATCTTATCACTTTAAGTGTGCTAATCTTCTTCTTATTAACACGATAGAAGGCCATATGCTGACTTTCATATATTCTCCTCATGAGTTGCGGGTTAAGAGATATTTCTCAAAAACCATCCTCGTGTCACAGTCGTGTTCCGGATTTTTAAAAAAATTTCGAACATTTTATCTAACTCATTTCTCCATTCGTTCAACTCTGTGGATGGTCGTGGACTTTCGCTCAGATGAACAAGCATAATGCCAAATCGACAGAGAGTTTTGGGGGTATAAAAAACCATTAATCACGATCATAAATCAAACTTACCTTGTGCAGCCGAGCAAACATAATGACAGATAAGAGGTAAGGCCTTATAAAGGCTTTGGAAGATAGTTCCAAACAAATCTTGAACAGTGTTTAATTCGCATTGGAAGTATTCGGTTAGGTTCAAAGAAGATTTCGCTAACATGACAACAAAGACCCGCTTAGAACCTCCCGATGGAGGATGGGGTATATTTGTTTGCATCGGAATGGCTTTGATGTTTGTAAGCTTCCGGTTGGAATCCTTAGAAATTCAAATTAAAAATGAAATAATGGTGAATAAACAATAATTTTCCTCAGGTGATCGGAATGTCCGGATTGGCAACGTTTGGTCTCGTCTTTGAAGAATTTCTAAAAAGCCATGGAGCCGAGACCAGCGCAGTTACGATTGTAACCAGTGTTTGTTTTTGTTCGTCAAGTTTGGCAGGACTCATCTCTGGACAGCTTTTCAATCGTTTTGGAGTTCGTCGAGTTGGATTGTTTGGTGCCATGTTATATATTGTCGGTGTAATGTGGCAAATATTCATTGATTCAATCTGGGAACTATTACTTTGTAATGGACTTCTACAGGCCGTTGGAATTGGTTTGATGATACCATGTGTTTTAACCACTTTTAATAATTACTTTGTAAAGAATCGAATTATGTGGATGAGCATTACGCAGTGTCTAGTTGGACTTGGGTCTGTTGGATTTCCAGTGTTAGTACAAAGACTTCTCGATTATTATGGCTTTAGAGGAACTCTTTTGGTCCTAGCTGGGATTAGTATGAATTTTTTTGTTGCCATTTTACTGATGCAGCCCGTGAAATGGCATATGCGGCGAGTTATTATCGAAGAAATCGAGGAGCAAAAGGAATTTATGGCATCGGAGAAAAAAGCTTCATTGAAAACTGAAACTGAAGAAAAAATCGAAACGAAGATTTCCACAGAGGAGTCCAAAATACCACCTGAACATGAATTTAAGAAAAATCCGCATAAAGAGGATCTAAAAATACATCATTTTCATGAGATGCAAAAACATTCGAAATACTCTAGAGACGAACTTAGAGCACGTTCGAGGCGTTCGTCAAGCATACTAAGTTTGGGAAATTGGACAGGACCGGTTATGGATGCCTCACCGGAAATGATAATCAGCTCGAGATCACACTCAATCGCAGCGAGCTCGGTTCAAAACGGTGCCGCAACGATAAAAAAGAAAGAAGAAGAGCCAAAACGCAGCATCTGGAGAACAATAGTTGATCTTCTGGACCTGGGGCTCCTAAAGTCCCCCGTATTTGACAATATTGTTATAGGTATATCTTTCGTTGCGTTCTCAGATATCACATTTTTCACCCTACTGCCTTTGTACTTATCGGAACTTCATTTCAGCAAGGTAAGTAAATCGTAAATAGATTTAGTACTTAATCAATTAATTTATGAATTGGAGTGAATTTTATAATTTTCAGAGTGCCACAGCGACTATTCTTTCCATTGCCGCTGCCGCTGATTTAGCTTCGCGATTAATTTTAGCAATTTTTGCCATCTGCATCAAAATTCCACCGCGATATATTTACTTATATGGAGCGATCTTCTCAACTATCATCAGATTTGGTAAATTACAATCTTTTCGTTTCGAATCTCTTAATTCCCTAAAAGTATGAGGATTTATAGCCAACATAAGAGCATTATCTTGCTGGCAGTGACTAAACAAAAAATATTTTTCGAGCTCATCATTACAGAGCATTTTGTATTCTCGACCTAAACTAAATTTTCTCGAATGCAAGGGATTTCACAAAGATTACTTATAAATTTGAAAGCTTCTTTTATGGATGGCAACCGAAAAATTTTAACTCAACTTGAAATTGCGATTACGGATGGCAATTTATTTTGGTTGAATAGTCCATCGCGTTGCCAGCTAAAAATCCGGTGCTTTTGACAATTAAAAACATGTTTCGGGATAGCGGAATTTTTTTGATTTTTTCGATTTGAAAAGATTTTTTTGAACTCTTTGAGCATTGTATGTATGTATGTTGGAATGGATGCCACCTAATTAGGCCGTTTACCGGCCCATTGTGATGGCACGAGGGGGTTTCTTGTGCTTGAATGAGTGTTTGTCTTTTTATGAAGTGTGCCCCTAACATGCGATTTTTGAAAAACCAGTGCTACGCTTGGAAAATTACACAACGCTTCGCCTGTGTCGGAAATCGAATCTCGAACCGTGGGATCAAGAGTATAGCACGCATCCCCTACGCTATCCCAGAGCCACAGTTTGGGTATTAGGCTCATAAATTAATCGAGAAAAAAGAATGATGAGATGAGATGGATATTAGTGCAGATATTAGTGCGGAACTAGAGACCATCCCAGGTCGCTTAGATTTATTGAATATTTTTGGCTGAGCAATGAAGCATATAGATACATACATACTTATGTTGATGAATAAAACGTTAGGTCGATAAAAGACATGGAATGACTTCCTCCAAAGAGGAAGTAGAAATGCATTTAATGTGGGCTTGTCACAACCAGCAACATGTATAGTGCTAAGACAAGTGCCAAATGTATTTCAGTGACGAGTATGTTGAAGAAAAATACGGGCTCAACTGACTGACCAATAATTTTGTGTCGTTTTTATTAGATCTAAATAAGATCTTTCATCCCCCTTCTTAAATCTGGATGCAGTTCAACAAGCTCCATTAATTTTATGTGGTGTTTAAAAAATAAAAACGTTCAATGATTACAATACCTTATATTGTATATATTTTTAATTTACCCATTTTCCATTTCACGGGATATTTCTCCCCCAGGCAAATGAAAAATGGCTCAGGCAACTGGCAAATAGCAGTTGCCTTATTTTTACAGTTCGGGCAATCAAACTGGAAAATAGTTGCCATCCGTAATCGCAATTTGGTTGCCTTCCATGAAAAGCAACGCAACCTTTAAAAAAATTTGCCTTCCGTTATAACCACTTAAATCACAGTTCCGAAAACTTGCTAAGCGGAGGACCTCGATTACAAAGAACTTAATTTGTTAGGATTCCTTAGAGATAAGAGGCAACTGAAATTTTATGATTGAATTTTTTCATATATTATTCTAGCCTTTATATATGTCCGCAGTTTCATGGGTGTAGCCTGTGTCATAGCAGCGTCTGGATTTTTTCGTACATGGCTTCATGTTCCTGTACCTCTGATATTGGCCGAACACTTGCCCAAAGACAGGTACCTAATTTAAAAATTAACAACATCAGAAAAAAAAAAAAAAACATCAAATTATTATTAATTTTCTTTTAGATTCGCATCTGGCTATGGAATCTATATGTTCTTGCACGGCATAATTATTTTCTTATTGGGACCTTTCGTGGGTTATCTAAGAGACGCAACCAGGGACTATATTATTGTTTTTAAGGTTCTGATGGGGTGCTTGGCACTATGTCTTGTTGCATGGATAATAGAATTTGTAGCGGTTAAGTTCCGAAGGAAGGAAAAGATTTCATCGGGCGTATAACGTGCCAATGTGCCAATATTGAAGGCCAGGAATTATCAAGTACGTAAAATATTACTACTACATACTAAAAAATTTTAAGTTTATCGGTCAATGTTCACAGCGCGAAAATTCCGAAATTGTCATCTTGTTTTTTTTTTCTTTTTCTTTTTTCTTTTTTTTAGGAAAAGGCGTTTAGATATACCTGGAACTTGTACCTATGTAGATAACTTATTGACTTATTGTTACTGTGCATCCATAATAAAGTGTTCATGGTTATGATTAAATAGCATTATGATCTATTTCACAAGGTTATTCTAATGATGAATATAAACCATTATTCTATCTTTATATACATACATATGATGTATGTATGTAATCTAGATTTTGGGAAAAAGTTTATGACTTTGTTACTTCATCTTTGTTTAAGGCCTAATCTGGCTTTGAATTTCAAACTAAATTCTTTGAAAATCTAGTGTACTGACCCAGATGCTTGAACCAAATGCTGAATAGCCTCTTTTATGGGATTTTCCCCTTGGTAAGGACGAAATAAATCATGTACAATCATGTATATGTTAGTTCTATTATGAAAGAAAATGTAAATGAGCAAAAGAAAACCTTTGAATAAATGATGCAAGACGTACCTAAATCTCATTTCAAATGCTGTTTACCTGATGAGGCTGGTCAGAGATACGATAACTAAGATAAGCCGCCAACTCTATAAATACTGACTGATACAGTTGTTTCCTGTTAATAATTTTAATCTAGTATTACATTTACTCTTGCGGTGCACAGTTGTATGTTGAGAGGCTCTCGATTGAAGTTTTTGACAAAATGAAAAAAGTACGACTAGAACCACCTGATGGAGGATGGGGCATACTGATCTGTATAGGCATGTCATTTCCATTTGTAAGGTCAAATTCAAATCGAAAACTCGTGAACAAAATTAATGTGACATTCTTTCTCTAGATAAGTGGTCTGTCGGCTTTACCATCATTTGGTCTTGTGTTCGGAGATTTCTTGAAAAGTATTGAAGCGGAAACGAGTACGATCGCCTTTATTACAAGTTTCTTTTTTTGTGCGTTAAGTTTTTCGGGACTCTTTTCGGGATCACTGTTCAATCGTTTTGGCCTGCGTGCCGTTGGACTTTGTGGTGCATTTCTATACTTTTTCGGTTCAATTGCACAAATATTCGCGGATTCAGCATGGACCATGGCGATATCCTTTAGTATTTTCCAAGGCAGTGGATTCGGTTTGATAATACCGACCACCTATACTACCTTCAATAATTACTTCGTGAAAAAGCGCATAATGTGGATGAGTTTCGCACAGTCACTCATTGGTTTGGGTTGTATGTTATATCCGGTATTGATGCAAAAATTGCTCGATTTGTATGGCTTTAGAGGCTGTCTAATCGTCTTAGCTGGCATAAATGGACATGTTTTATTTGGAATGTTGCTCATGCAGCCCGTGGAATGGCATATGCGTCGAATTGTTATCGAAGAGACGGATAACGAACAAAAAGAATTCATAGGAGCAGAAACAATTCCATCAATACCGGCGACTGATGTCGGCATTACGCGGAAAGATACATTGGTTAATTGCGAAGAAGAAATTCTTGATCATCTTTCACCATTGGAGCATGATCATCAAAAGCACTCGAAATTTTCGAAGGAAGATCTTAATATACGATCAAAATCATTAGGGCTTGACAGTCAAAACCATTCGAAGTTTTCCAGAGAAGACCTTAAAATACGCCCCAGATCCTTGGTAAATGACACCAAAAGACGTTCTTCGAGCATTATTAGCCTTGGGAATTGGACTGGGCCAATTGTTGTTTCCGACGCCTCACCGGAAATGACACGTTCACGGGCACATTCAATAGCAACGAGCTCTGTGAAAAACGAAGCCGCAACGGAGGAATCAAAATTGAGTGGTTGGCAGAAGATTGTGGATTTCTTGGATCTAACACTCCTTAAATGTCCAGTCTATATCAATATTGTTTTGGGTGTGTCCTTCGCATTATACTCAGGTAATTTCTTTTCATTATTTTTTTTTTTTAATCTCTCTCTCTGTCTCTTCCTATCTCTCATTTTAGATATAGCATTCTTCACCCTTCAGCCTTTGTATTTATTCGAGCTTAACTTTAGCAAGGTAAGCATAGGCAATAAAGTCAGTGAAAACAAGATAATAAAAGAGTTTAAAACATTGCATCTTTCAGCCTGACACTGCCTCGATTATAGCCATTGGAGCTGCCTCCGATTTAGCATCACGTTTATTTTTAGCATTTTCTGCTATTTTCATACAAATGCCATCGCGTTATATATACTTAGCTGGGACGTTCTTCACAATTATCGTTAGATTTGGTGAGTTACTATCTTTAAATGTTGAAATCTTTAAATCATCCGATCTTAGAATATTATACAGCGAGGGTGATTTCGACACAGCCAGAATAAACAGAGCCTTTTTTTTGTTGGAGGTCTCAAAGGAATTACGGCCTTATCTCAGGAAAAAATATATATTTTTGTTGTCAGGCGTAATTGCTACGATTTGTTTTTACTTACTTTGATTAAATATTTAACGCAATCAAACGTTTGACGTCGAGATTTGTTTTGGAAAACAATATTTCTGAAATACAAGTTTGCGGAATCAGATGTCAGCAATATTTACAGGTCCAAACTGTCCCTTGAGTGTATATTTACGATTTTTATAGCTTACTATTCATACTCGTATTTACTAATATTTGGGTAAATATTTTTGTTTTGTCTTGCAGGCTTTTTAAGTGCTTGCGATTTCAAAGGCATGGCGTGCGCTACAGCGATGCTGGGATTTTTCCGCACATGGATTCATGTACCTCTACCATTGGTCTTTGCCGAATACCTGCCCAAAGAAAGGTATTCAAAGAAATATATTGTGCTTGTTCATTATTTAAAATTAATTTTGATATGCTTTTAGATTCGCAACTGGCTATGGTCTCTTCATGTTTCTGCAGGGCAATATTGTATTTTTAGTAGGACCGATCGTTGGATATCTTCGAGATGTGACACAAAATTACGTAGTTATATTTCATACTCTCAGCTTTTTCATGGCCCTATGTACATTTCCATGGATAATAGAAATCATATGTGTAAAGTTCCGTAGAAAGCAGAAAATCTCTTCAAATATATAAAGTTTAAGTATGCAAAAAAAATATAAAAAATTTCCACCAAAGCTTTATAGTTCATAATAAGCTGACACAAAACTTTCGAAAAATATAACGGCATTTGTATATAGAAAATCGATATATACCCAGTAGTCAGTAGGTCGCCCCCGATATTTGTGACATGCCAAAGTGCCAGTCCTTGATGACTAGCCATTTCACCTACCACATAAACCTGAAAGAGTAGATAGGCCTCAGCTCACATTTCCCTATTCGCTGCGTATGATTGTTTTTGCTGTTGTCTGCTTTTACGTCGCATTCTAATCTTTTACCCGTCAAGCGTTCGATAGCGCAGTGGTTCAAACTATAACTCGATAGCCGGGAGGTTCGGGGTTCAATCCCTGCGGGCGGCGAGAGTTTTTCCTAAATTTTTTACTTTTTTTATAAATTAGAGTTTTTTTTTGTTCATAGTTCAGTTATTTTTGGAAGACAAACATTTTCCCCTAAATTTTTAAGGTTTTATTATTTTTTTTTTTTTAATGGTTCATTTTCAAGTAAACAATTTTTGGAGTGAAAAAATTCGTTAAATACGTTTCCCAAAATCTGACCAACGCTAAACTTAACTGAGCATTTTGACCAAGAAATTAAATTCGTTCGTTTAGCGTAATGGTTAAGGCGTTTGCCCAGCGATCTGTTGGTCAGCGGTTCGAGGCTCGGTGGAGGCGAGAAAATTTTAAGAGAAATAAGATAAAAAAGATTTAAAATAAAAAATAGATAAACAAAAAAATATAATAATTAATAATAATATAAATAAATTTAGAAAAAGTCAAAACAAAAAATGAAATATTTGTTTTTTTCTCAGTCGCTGGTGCTAGGCCATTTTCCTGCCCCTTTTCGCTAGCGAAATGACTGGTTAAAGGTGGCGCATAAAAGGACGACCTGTCCCCGGCAATGAGATCGTAATGTTAAATTCGCCAGCGTCTTGGATAGGAAAGGGACCGATCCCCGACACCCAGTGACTAGTGTTGTGGTGGCTCCGCTGACTACTGGGTAAGAACAGAAGTTTTCCCTTAAACATGTATTGGTCTCGAAAACTTCGAAAACTCGTAGGTAAATCAAGAAGGCGGAAAAATTATTGAATGAAATTTCGTATGAAAAATTTTACACTTTTCCGCCTTTTCAATTTTTTCACTTTTTTGGGAATACCCCAAATATTTTGTCAAAAAACTCCGTGTGCATATTTTCCAATTTCACTTCTAACTTTTAACCACGCAAATCGTAGACCGCTTATGCGGTTAAGTCTTAAATTTTTCATAAATTATTTTAAATATTTTAACAGCCCGATTCTGAATATTCCCCGGGGAATTTACTTTTCTCGAAACTAAAGTTTACATTTTTTTTTTTTAAAGATAGGGGAAGGAAAATTATGGATATGGGTCAAATACCCATTCCCCATCAAGGGGTCTTGCCGGTTCAGGAAAGGCTTGCGGCACCCTGAAAGGGATTTTAAAGTTTTGTTGATTTCTCTATAGGTGCTATCTAAAAACACTGAAGGGACCACTTTTTTGTTTTCTATTTTGAATAGTCCTTGAGATATCTTTGAAAATCCTGTTTTAGTAAGCCATTTTTTTTTTTTTTTAATTTTTGAAAGAAATAAAAATTCCCATTTTTACAATAAACTAATTTGGTTTTTATACTAAACTTTAAACTTGGTTAAAATTAGGGGTAAGGCCCATAAATTACACGTTTTCAGTAGCCGATATCTTGTGCGTCCCACCAGGTTTCACCTTAACTCTTTTAAAATATTAAAGAATACTGTACTATCTTTCAGAATATGTAAAAATCATCGGCTACATTCTGCTAGTCGGTGAATATCATGATTTAAAAAAATGGTCTAAATCTTCCAATAAAACGTATGGAATTGGTGTAATTTTATACCATGAATTTCAGAGTTTTTGCCATTTCAAATTTTTTTTCTTTGGCAAGGCTGGGCTGGTTTTTTTTTCTATCCTTGTTAAATAGACATTTAAGCTTTACAACTAAATAACGTTCACCAGTGTTTTTGAAATTTTCATACGATTTTCAGGGGGATCATAAGTGCTGTTTTTACTAATTTTGAGTGGGCGTGGCACAACAAGTGGGCGGGGTAGTACAACCAAGCTAAGTTTTCCAACTAAAGGGAACAACAGTAAGCTATGTTTCAAATTTCCAAGGTTCTAAAATTGTGAGATTTGGATCCCCCCCCTTTACATGGGGGTTGGGGTGGTTTGATTTTCACAATTTTTTTTTTTATTTCTTAATTACATGCAAAGAAACGTCCATGCCAAATTTCATTGCTGTAGGGCAACTCCTTCTATTTTTGTCCATGAAATGTATGGAGTCGATCCACTGTGCGACTGCGGGATTCGAACCCGCATACAACAATATGCAGCAATGAGAATTTTTCTGAATTAAAAAAAAACATTCGTTTCTTCGTTTTTCCATAGAACCCATTTGTTTTAAAGCCGTGAATAAGTTTTTGTTGACGAAACGAACATTTCAATCCGAATACTTCAGTCATTTATATGGAACATTTAAGGGGGTCTTCTCATTGAGCAACTTTTTTTTTCGACTTTTTTTTTGCATTTATTTATAGCTTAGGTAGTTGTGAATATGCCCTTAAAAGGATTTTTTGAAATTCGAAATAGTTTAAAGGATATAGCCTTCTTTTTCGAGCAAGATCTGCGCTAAAACGAGTAATTTTTGCGTTGCTTCAAACTTTAAACGCGTTTATCTCGAAACCACGTTTTTCGAACTGGCGGCCATGATATCTCCAGTTCAACTGAACCGATTTTCATGAAACAAAGTGGAATCGACGCAGAATTGTCACCATTCTCGGGTGAACCTCGACCATAATTTTAAAAAAATTTTTACTATTTTTTTTTACACTAAACTACAAAAAAAAAAGCCCGAAATTGAAATTTTTTTTTGAATGGCCGCCATTTTGTCAAAAAAAAATCACAAAATTAAGCTTGAGGTTCACCCGAGAATTACATCTATACTGATTATAACCCCGTTTTTTTTCCATTTCGGACGCTCCGGAGACCCGGAATCGTGGCCGCCGTGACGACACCTTTTTTTTCACCACCAACTTTGAAGTCTCATTACTTTTTGAACAGCCCACGTATCGAGACAAAAAAAATTTTTTTATTTACTTTGAACCTTTTGTAATACAATCAATAAAAAAAGTTTTCAATTATTCTTTGCGTTTTCAAATAAGAATTTTTTTAAAAAGGGTCCAAAAAACGGGTTTTCAATGATAAGACCCCCTTAATCTAAATAACAAACATGAGAAATATTTTCATTATATTATTTAATTTCCCCCAAAATATGGTTTATCAAACATTTATCAAAAAATTTTAACACTCACTTCATATCACACAGAAAAAAAAAAATTAACAGTTGAGCTCTCCTGTGACGTAGATGCGCAGAATACATTTTTTTTGAACACCGGATTCCGTTATCTGTTTTCTTTGTAGCATGGGCCTAATAATTTTTCCCTCAAATGGGGAAGTGTCGCTTGTAGTATTGTATGCATCTGACTTTGACAGTTCCTTTCACACCTGCAAGAGTCGATTGAAAAACTAGCGTTTCCGTTTTTCCGGCAATAAACAAAATTTTCCAATGAAATTCCTTTTCCAATGGGGTAAATTACTGTTGCTAAATGTTGTTGGCCTCTTTAGAAGAGCGTTATGCTGCTTCTCAAGAAAACGGAAACCTAGCATGGACTCTCAAAGTATCGATGTGGTTATCGTTGGTTCGTCTAATGTGAGTTCAATAAGTAAACATAAAATCCAGGAAAGAGATTGGAACAGCTGGGACGAAAGTCCACGAACAGTGGAAGAACACATCGAGCAGTATCGAGCAAAACTGACGAAGCCGCCAACGCCAACACCTTCCACAGAGCCAGAAGACTTATTTAAGGTATTTAATAAACTAAGTTCTTGTGTAGATTCTCAGGAAACCGAATTTGGTAGAAGCACTTCTCCTTTAAACATTTTTTGTAGCGAAGCATAGTTATGAGAATTGCAAGGAGGTTCTTCTAGTCAAATGATTCTTTAGAGTCAAATGATTTTTAATATCGATTTGGCACATTTTTTAATACTCAAAAAGAACCACTATTCACTGCTATGCTGTCTGCTATAAACACCATCAAAAACGTCCGTTGTGTCTGTCTATTTATAAATTAATTCAGCTCATTCAGGAATGTGAATGCTGTGACGTAAATGAGGATGACTGCTCGCGATTCTACAGCAGAGAAGAATCTCACACATACATATATATGCAAACCTTGCAGATTGAATATTCAAGAGTTCAACTTTCCATAAGATTAGGTTTCACATTTAGATTTCTCAACGCAAAACTCAATAAATTCACAAAAGATTAATCATATAGATCTATGTATATATAAAAAAGGATATAGCCCTTTCAAGAGACATACTCGTATTTCTTCAAATGTCTCAAGAAAATACCTCTTTTAAATTTTAAAGTAATATTTTCGACTAAATTTTCTTTTAAACAGAAAGTCGAAAGATTTCCCTGAAGAGCCCAATATTTAAAAGTTATTGAATGATCCCAATGACCCATTTTTAACCCGGTTGCCACTAGCGATGCCATATGGCTTCACTAAAAGGGTTCGTTTTCTGTCAACGTCGTATCTGAATTGGTTCATATTTTATTTTATTTATTTTTTTTTTTTTAATTGAGGCGCTACCGGGTTAACTGAAATTGAGATATGCTCCCATTAAAATGTAATTACCTTCATTTAAATTTCTACTGATTTTTGAACAGGAATTGACGCCAGTGATCCAACCTCAGCCGAAGTACTATCTTGGTGGTCCAGAAGAAGAGAAAGTGAATTTCTCACGATTAGCAGCAAATGTCGATGTACCAATTGCGATGAATGTGAGTAAAACTTTTATTCTATTTTCAGAGATCTTCAATTTTTTCCCTAAAGATTAATAAAATAAATTATTAATTAACAAAATAAAATAAAGTAAGATAAAAATCAATAATTTAACAGCAAGCTGCCTAAAAGTATGCTATACAATCTATGCTGCAAAAGTGGTTCGATTCAAACTTCTCTTACAGAAGTTGATAGACTTCTTCTTTACATTTTTCATTCAATTTATGTCATCCATTTATGGAAAAATTTTAATCCTTTAACCCGGTAGCGCCTGAATTGAAAAAAATAAATATTAAAAATAAAATAAAATATGAACCGGTTTTGAAGTTTTGTTGACAAAACACGAACTTTTTTAGTGATGCCATATGGCATCGCTAGGCGCTACCGGGTTAAATTAAAATTTGAAGCACTAGAATCACTGATGATTTCATTAAAGATCTTTTTAAGAAGCTAGTAAATAGTACCTTATTTAGGACATTTGTTAAACGAAGATGTTTAAATGGGATATACAAGATTTAATTGAAAAAAATTCTCGTCTCAACTTCCTAGGCCGAACTCGAAGATTGGGAAGATGATAATGTAAACGGCGGATGGGAAGAGCTCGATTCTCAGGAAGCCAAACAAATGATAAGAGAAAAACGCCGTGAAAAACGAATTCAACGGGAACGAATTCAGAGGGAGACACGAACTAACGGAATTGCAGAAAATACTATTTACGGAAACACTCCTCATTCCCGAGCGTATACCTGATATCTAAGTCGCACTTTTCGTACGGATGTAGATAATAATAGACAATTTGACAAAAACATATAACCGTATTTATGTTTAAACCCTGAAAGTTTTACACTAGTACATGTAAACAAGTTCAAGTATACATACTTTAAGTTACATGTAGATTATTTCTAAATTTTTTTTATTGTTGAGGCAAGGAAAATAATAATAAAAAAAAAATATTTTTTCTTATGCAAAGTTTTATATTCGGTTATGGTATTTGGTCTTCCATTTTCCCACTTAAACCCCAAATTGCTTTCCCATTTTGTGGTTTTTGAATAGTTGCAACTGCGCTTTGCTTCATTGATCATCGAAAGACTATAAAGGTTTAGAAAAAGCGGAAAAAGAAGTCAGTTGCAGTTAAACGTTTTACCACCACCAAACCGCTGGAAAATGGTAAGAATGCACATTTTTTATAACAATGATGATAATTCTTAAATTCCTTACTTCAACAGGACATTCGCTGGTCGTTTAGTACTCGTCCTTGCTGTATTCCAAAACGTATTTACTCAGACAATAGACAGAAATTTCTGGCAATCATCGGCTCCGGGAAAACTTTTGAAGGCACTTGATTCAATGTCTCTCGATGACTTAATCAACAGCGCCAGCTCAACCACTGAACAAGTTCCGATCATCACTTCTGAATCAGTTCAAAAACGACGCCAAGCAACATTGAAATCATCTTCAGAAATAAATCACCAACTGCAAATAAACGAGTGATTGTTTCCGAAGATAACAGCGAAGCATCTTCTGCTGAAGTTGAAACTGATGATTACGAACGCAAGTACGAACAATTCGTAAACAGATATTTCGATGACGCTGCGGACGATTATTTACCGAACGACTACGATGAGAGCAATCAAAGTGTCGAAACGAGCAATTTAAGCGGCGATGTTAGTACTGAACCACTGGATGCTATTCCATATGCTTCGGGACACAAATCATCATCAAAAAATCACAAATCAAATCCAAAAAATTGTCGCAAAGAACATAGGAAAGCTGAAGTCTGTTTGATTTGCAAGAATCCACGCAACGGCGAACGCTCCGAGACGTGCTCTTTTGAACGTTCAAGCGAACCAGAAAGCTTTGCTTATGAAACTCAAAGAAAATATCGCAAAACTCGAGATAGAGATGTGAGCGATAGCGAAGAAATCGATAACCACAGTGGATCGTCAAAGGAACAGACTTCTGAGTCGAAATTAAAGCTAAAAGCTCTAAAACCTGAAAGCCCATTCAATACAACAATACCAAACAGTTCATGCATTAAGCGCGCTCATGATGGTAAAACCTGTTATTACTGTAAGGATGCAATTGGAACAAAAGCTATAAAATGTTTCGATTTCATTCCACTGCCAAAAACGAACGGTAAAGGTAAAGGACAGAAAAGAAACAAAAGCGTCGAATCTATAAAAGAACCCTTTCTTACATCTACGAAAAAGGACTCGACTCAAATGGAAGTCTTGCAGTACCGCAAGAATTAAATGGCGAACATAACATTTCAGCGAAATTATTGAACAGCACTTCTTAAAACATGATTTCCATCAAATTCACTATTTTCCGCATTACATGGCTTAATGGAATTACATGAACTATTCATGAAAATTCTTATTTCCAATAAACATTGAAAGGCTCAATTAATTTTAACACTTAAGGCCCGTTTGCTACTGTTCCGATTACATTTTTTCATTCCGAAAAACAAAAATTTTGTATGAAAATACGTAACGAAAAACTTTAACCGGAACAGTAGCAAATGGGACTATATCGATAAAATAATAAATGTTTTTTTAATTCATATATTTTACTTTAGAAAGCATTTCAAAATATATTTAAAGCATTTTTTTTTTTTTAATTTTGGAGCTTACAATAAATTTACAATCCGCACTTAAGAATTTTTCTGAATAACCTATGAAGCGACTAAAGAATTTTGGAGTGTTCAACATTCAATAGGACATTAGTATGTGCTGCTCCAATTCCCAAGGGCAATAAATATCATTTATTGCTTGATAGCTCCAAAGCTTCGCAAAACCAAAAATGGAACCAATAAAACAATAAATCAATATAAAAAATGAAAGAAAATCAAAAATGTTGCGCCCAGTCGTTTCAACATTTATTACTGCAGCTTTTAATTATAAAAATTCCCATCAATAAAATTAAAGCATGCAAATAATTTAGATTAAAATTTATATATATATATATATATCATATACATATATAAATAAAAACAAAATATCTAAAATTAGCATTTATGCACTTTTGGCAACAAATTTCGATCGCTTAAAATAACTTTTTTTGTTTTGTTTTATTTTAATTCTCGTAAACTTTTTCGTAGGTAATTATTTTTTCTTTCATCATCATAAGTTCCTTTAACTTTCGACTTACACCAAAGAATACAAAAATATATATATATATATATATATGTATATTTGTTTATGTTTACTAATACGTATGTTTTGTAAGCAATTATTCTCTGTTTCTATATATATTTATATATAAATCTATTGCATATTGCGAGTAAATACGTCATTGACGTATCGATGTGCTACTAGAATTTCGGTTGCATTTACGCTTTACTTTCTATTCTTTTTTTCTTACTCTTTTTTTTCCTTCTTCAAGACTGACCTTTTTATTTCATTGCTGTTGTCAATGTTGTGCCCATGTTCCCTCTCTCTCTCTCTCTCTCTCTCTCTCTCTCTCTCTCTCTCTCTTAATAGTGCACATCAATTACTATTAATGTTATTCTGGTGGTTTTCGATTAAAATTGGATCCTGATTTTGATTAGGGATACTATCCATGTTTGGTACGTAATCCAGCGCCATCATGCAAGCGAAAACGGTCATAACCATTTTGGGTTTGACTTCCGTAATATCTTCCGGCAGGGCATAAACACGCGCACCGATCTTACGTGCCATTGAAATTGCGTATTTCGCATTCGCCAAATTGTCCTGCAAACATTGAAATTTTCATTTCCATACTTTAATGGTTCGTTATTTATTTATTTATTTATTTTACCTCTTCAGTGCCGCCAGTTCGCACAAGATCGTAGTTAATGCTACCCTCTTTAATGGCATCGATAAGATCAATCACAATTTTACCATCAGCAATCGCTGGATCCTGAAAGCTTCTCAAGCTCGATTGCTTGCCAGCTCCTGATAGTTTATTGTTAACCCATTGCACGATTTCCTTCTCGATAATTGGATTTCCCGTATTGGCCAAACGAGATAGAATCGAGAGTGTATAGGCGCGCATCAGCTGCCAAATTAGGGCTGCAAAAAAAATAATTCGAACAACGAGTCACAAAAATTCGTATTTATGTATTTTTTTTTACTGTTTACCCAACGTCAGCGTCGCATTGCCATCATTCAGATCCTGACCGGCAATACCGACCAACGAGAATTTAAGCTGTTTGCCCAAGTCGACGGCATAATTGCAGTTCTCCAATTTCTCCATGAATTTACGCAATGGGGTAAATCGTTTATGCACACGATTCCAATTGACAATACCCGGTTTGATTATATCGAAAAGCTGGAAAATGACTAAACCATCAGCTAAGTCCGAATACAACCAATTCACGTGTGGTGAAACACCCATAGAGTTCATCCAGTTTCTGTAAGCTGTAATTTAAAATTAAGAACTTTAGTTCCTCTCCGAGTTTTTTTTTTTTGCTGGAAATCATTCACTTACTCTTCTCTTCGCGTGTCTCCTCGATTGTTTCCAGTCCTTCGATCTGTTCGGGTTGATCCAAGCCGGGATGATTATTGAACAGATTTGCAACGAAAGCCAAATTCAATTTATAAACACCATTGACCACGTCCTGTGCCGTTAGGAAACTACGGCAATTCAATTTCGCAGCCTGTTGCAACATAATCTCCGCACGGGATGTTAGATCTTGTTCGCGCAATGCTTCCAAATTGACAGTCGAGTCCTTGCTGGCGATTTGTTTCAACAAATGCGAATAGATTTCCGAATCGACAATGTCCGATTGGAAATTCGTACAACGACGTGAAATACCAGCACGTTCCAAATGATGATTAACCCATCGTAGCAATATGGCTTCGGGTGAAAGTTTCATCAAATCCTCGAGACGCTCATTGTCGAACAGTAGTCCAGCTAAGCCCGGACAACTGTCGAGCGTTATATGACTGAATAGACCGATTCGGATGATTTGCCACAGCAGACCAAGCACCAAATGTGGCTTACCCTTGGCCAAATCGTGTGCATCGATATTAACGATATTACAGCCGATGGCCTGCGATGAGACCAACGCCAGCGTTAGATTCTCAAATTCACGGTACACCGTTAGATTCTTCTTATTAATGGCGCGCTCATCGATCGTATCGGGGCAGGAATGATTGATTATCTTACACAACAGTATGCCATCCTTAATTGATTGATACAAACGTTTGCCCTCGGCATCGATGGGCAGCAAATGTTTCAGATCTTTATCGTGACCCAAATTCGAATTGATCCAATCGGAAAACGCCAGTTGCTCTTCCAAGCGAACGGAATGTGTTGTACCCTCCGATGAAATGCTGGACATGCCACCCAATGTTTCCAAATTCTCTTTCTTCGAGACGGCTGTCTTAAATGTGCTGGCAACATCTTTCGACTTTAGATCCAAACAGAGAGTCTCAAATTCTTCCAGATTTAATTTCCCCTGATGGGATGTTCGTTGTTTATTTTGAAATTCATTGATCATCTCACGAACTTGATAGCCGGGTAATTTGAAGCCAACCTGATCGAGAGCCTCCTTCAATTCGCTCAGGTCTATGTAACCATCTTTGTTCGCATCGATCTTCAAGTATATGGGGAGGGGGAAAAAAATAGCGAATTAGTCTCAATGTATTACATAGGCAGGTATATATTTATATACTTAGAAGGAAAGAAAACAAGCTTAAGAGGGATTTGGAAATAAATAAATAAGTAAATAAATAAATAAGTAAATAGAGACCCAAAGCAGTTAAAAGCTTATAACGAATATGACTTCACACTGAATAGCAATCACGAATTCCGCCTACACACATATGGAATTATTCAAAGAAAAAATTAAAAAGAAAAAGAAAACGATATACTGAGACTCACGGAATTGGAAAAAAAATCGAGTAAACAATTTTTTTTCATTCTTAATAGAGTAAAAAAAGAGAACAGGGAAGCGGGATGGTGTCGAAGGCAAGTGCAGATTGTTTTTTCGATCATACGGAAAGATGTGTTTACTTGAACTTGGGGCAAAGCATTAAAGCATACCGCTAAAAATGACACTTTCAAATATCGGCGCATCATTCTCTCATTCATTCATTCATTCACTCAATCGTTCGTTCATTCACACAGGCATTTAATAGATGACTAATGGAAGAATTGAATAACATTTTGACAAGATTTCCTATTCGCACTGATTGACCATTCGATCAGTTAGGTTGTACCAATGACTCATGCAGCACGTTCGAAGAAACGATAGTCACACTTACGGCGAACGAAATGTGGAACGTTTGAGATAAAAAATAAAAAAAAAATATCGAAAACATACATCTAAAGTGTCACAACTCAACGTCAGTTTTAATTTTGAATTAATCTTTCTATGGAAAAGAACGCAGCTCTTTCGATAAGGACTGTTCAGCGATTTATTGGGAATGATAATAAAACTTCAATCGCTCGTAGGCCAAAAAAAAATTGTAGATAAGAGGGATTCCACAGAAAATGATACTTTTGTCCAGTAGGTACAAACCAAAAAAAAAATTATTATATGTAATTACTCAAAAATGTTCGAAATGGCACCTTGTATCCTGTTAAGTATCTCAATATGAGTACATTATAATAATCTTTTCATCCAATTAAACACTTAAACATAAAAAATATCATGAATATTATTTGTCCCGTACGTGGAATGCTCCATTATGGGTTCCACGGATTTCCTGGTAGCTTTGTTAGTCTGTCGCTGTCAATAATTGACGCAATAATCACCATTTTCTGGACAATACCTGTGCGATGATCGCATCCGTCACAATCACATTTTTGGTTTAAGTTCAAGAATAGTGAAAACTGGGATTGATGCCCGCTCGGAAAAGCAAGCCATTTCCGAAAAGCTTTAAGGATATTGTTGGTTGGTTGTTTGGTTAGTGTTGCCGCCACAATTAATGGAAACATACTTATAGGCCGTTTACATATGCCGTTTAATTCGCGTTTTAGCAACTTTGCCCCTTTTAGCACTAAAACAAGTTAGATTTTTCCCGTTTTATCATACAAAACTAAAACGAGAATTTAATTTAAAACAAGTAGCTGAACAAAATAAATCCTGCTTATAACTGATAAAAATATCGAAATCTGAGTGTCATCACTATAAAAATATAAAACATATGGTCATTGAAATTTCTAATTTAAAAATTGTGAGGTTGTTTCCACAACCAATGTAGAAAACGAACGCAATTTCAATAATTGCCTCTTTTCTAAATTACAATAATCACTCATATTTCACGTGTTGAGCAAACAAAAGATAACCACAAAATGACAAAACGACATGCGCATGTGTAAACACCCCGTTTTGACTTAGTCGTTTTAGCTTAAACGAGTAGCGCTAAAACGTATATGTAAATGCCCTATTAGGCCTCACATGGTCCCGTTGTGATACCACGAAAAACAGGAAAGCAAAGAAAAACAAAAACAGAAAAAAAACGACACAAACACTCACGACCTAAGCTGGGAGTTGAACCCAGAGTCTCTCACATTGTAAGCTAGCATCGCAAGCAGCAACACTTCGGTGGCCGACATAGGATTTTTTGAATTATGAAGGAATCTATCCATAGCTTTTCAAGTACTGTCGAAACTCTAACGAATTTCAAGGGACTGGAAAAAAAACTGAAAGAACTTGTTATAACGAGAAAAAAGGCACTAAAAATGTAACTAAAAAGCCTTGAGAAGATTCTCTGTAGAGAGAAATTCTTTATAGAGCAGTTCGTTATAGAGATTTTTGACGGTAATACTCGTATACACTAAGGACTTGAGATCTGTCTGGCTGGTTCATCCATTGGTTTTAGAATAGTGCACTAAAGACTTGAGATGGGGTATAGCCGACACGGACTCCCTGAAATTTAATAGTGATATGGATAGGCAGTAGCTAAACAACGTATAAAACTTTTCTTAGATTCTTTGAATGTTATTTAATTCCAGGTTATTTAATGAGGTGGTAGCAGTAGCAATCTTGCTCTTCTTATTTATTATAATCGCTTTTTTTGTGATTTTATTTTTAAACTGATTAATCACAAATTTTTTTCTTCAAAAAATTTTTTTTTTGTATTCATTAGTTGATATTTAAATTTCTGTATTCACAACAACATATTTGACATTTGGACATACTCGCCACAACAAAAACCTCCCTGTTTGTTTTTGCCGAGTTGTATCTATTTGTTGTAGAACTCAAAACCGAATATCTCAACAGCCAATTGAGATAGAAAGACGAACTAAGAAGCAACTTATTAGCAATAAAACTAGGAATATTAAAACTTTTAATAAATTACACTGAGAAAAATTTTTCGCAAAACTAAAGAGAAATTTTTAACTTTTTTCAGTGTATTCCCAGTTTTGCGTCAATTTTTACTTTTTTGCACGTAGGCGATCTCAGTACTAATATCTAGTACAAATGTTCGAAAAATGGTACAAAAACACATCACTCATACGGCAAGTCAGGGAGTCGGAAACCTTCGCTTAACCGGCAAAAACCCTTTTATATATATCAAAAACTAATAAGATAGAAAGATGAAACAAATGGCGACTAATAGTTAACCCTCTAATGCCACAATTTTTTTTTCAATTTCAAATATGACTAATTAGAGGAATTAGAGGATTAATAAAACCAAGAATATAAAAAAAAATTTTTGAAGTTTACACTGAGAAAAATTTTTGTACAAAAAAGAAAATAAAAATTAAATAATTTCTTTCAGTGTATTTCAGGTTTCGCGCCAATTTCTTTCTATTTTATAAAAAAAACCCTGAGTATAACCTTTCACCACAAAATTTTTCTATCAAAATAAAATTGTATCTTTTTGAGATATGTACAAGAACATAAGTGCGCAAAGACGATCTCAGTACTTATATCGAGACATCACCCTCAGTGTCCGTCCAATTTTTTGTGTCTACACACACACACACACATCCTACATATCTATTTTTTTGGAAACCCCTACCCCTTTCATCTCTTCAGCAAGCGAATAAATTTATTGACTTATTTCAATCTGATTGATTGACTGATTCAATAAGGCCTTCATTGTTTTCTATATTAATTTGCAAATTTTTGTTTGAATTTTTTGTTGTTTTTTTATAACTATAATCGAAAAAACTTTAGAATGAGTGTAAAAAGATTTGGGCAAAAAATAAAATAAAAAAACAAAGCAACGTGCTTTCAATGAATTTGATTGTTTAAGATCCCCGCAGCGTTCAACATCGCAAGCCATGTTTGCCTACGCGCATTATGGAGATTCAATTCTCTTAAGGAATTCTCAACTTTTCTGCATACATACAACTTTATTTTTTTAACTTTTTTCCGACCCATTTCGGACGCACACAAAACGATTTGGATGATCGGGATTTTTCTGGAACCAATTTATAGCAGAATATTTATAGACGTAGGAAAAAGAAATATTCTGCGTTCCAATGAAAAGTCATTGTCGAGCTTAGAAATCGGAGTTCTTTGATTGAATAAAGTTCAACTCATTCAAGAGTTTGAATAGCTTTGTTGCCTCTTTACATTACCATATGAATTCTTCATGGAACAAAATTAAAAATCCAAAACTTTTTTCCACATACGGTGCTCCATTTATCTTATCTTGCGAATTTGCAAAAAAAAAAAAAAAAAAATCCCAATCGATTGGAGCAAAGGTTGGTAGAAACGTTTGTCATGTGAGACAATTTAATTATTGTGCATTCAGTAATAAAGACATAAATATAAATTTTTTCTAATGCTTTTGATATCGATAGTATCGAATCGATACATAAATTCAATGTGTCAGAACTATTTTAGATATTCATTGAGTGCTATATTTTAAAATAAGTACTGGTCTATGGCAAAAAAAAAAGTGAACAGTAGACTCCACTGTTCTCACACAAGAAACCAAAATGTTGGAAAAATTTCAAGAAAATCGACCTTAAAATGTGCAAATGAAGGATACTGATTTTATGAATTACTCGGCACCACAAAAAAATAAAATTGCCATACCCCGGGGTCTGACTGAGCTTGCTATATTTTTTCGGGGTTGTTGAATCAAAAAAGGAGGTCAATACAGCTCCATCGACTCAAGATTTGGGCATACATAGCTTCAAAGAAGCAACCTCGAGTGGAGATTATGGGCTTCTTTTTTGAGGATTCAGTGACCCCGAAAACGTATACTATGTACCTATAGTATATTTCTATTCCGCAGCTGTGTTATAATTAGATAATATGCTAATTTATTGAAGTCACTGGCTATAGAGGCCATCGGAACTATAATCCAAACACCCACCAATGAGTTCAGAGGTAAATGTCGTGAAATATACTGAAATCTAATCTACACGTAATGCGATGTCTCCCCTGACGTATTCAATAGGTAACTTACCTATTACCTAAGGTAAGTCACTTTACCAAAGAAGAGTATTTGAGGTTACTCGGAATATGTTTAGTCAAAATGTAGAGCAATTTATATATACCTACATACATATATGAAAATTGACTAGACCTTGAGTAGCAATAAATGGTCTTCAAAAATTGTAGTTAATAAATTAGACTAGCTGGTACAAATGGGACAATTGACCTATAATTGACCACAGTAGGTCTACACGTGAAGCAGTGAAATTCGGGAGTGGTTAATTTTTTATGACAGCCGAATGTTAAAGATGCCATGTAGCCTGTCTCAATCCGATGGAGGTTATGGTAAAAATTTCTTGGAAATTCGGAGTTCATTTTATTTACGACTCTCAAAAATAAGCCGATCATCTGATTCAATCAAAAGGAATCGTTTGCACAACTTCACTTTCACAGTCCCGATTTCTTTAGAAAGATATGCACAAAATCGATAAGAATTCCTTCTTGGAAGTTTCACTTTCCTCACAGTATTATGTAATTTAAAAGCTTATCGTATGCCAATTAAGCGGGGAAAGTACAGAGAATTATCGAAGCAACTACATAAGTCCCGATTAAGCGATCTTATCGGCCTTAAGATCGTTATCGTATGACTTCAAGGCATTCGCACTCTTTCACATTGATGACATTCCAAAAACGAAAGAAAAATAATTTTTTTTAAATAATTTAATTGAATATTTCCCGTACGGTTGGAAGTAATTCATCCAAATTTTGTTTATATTCCTCGAGTACATGATGATGCTCCAAATGCAAAATATCCGCCATGATTTCGGAGTTGTTCTTTAGTTTCTTATTTTTTATTTATTTTTTTTGAAGTTCTTGTAGATATTTTGAGGAAATAATTTTTAAATAAATTGAAGAGCTTCGCCAATGACGTCACAAGCAAATTAGACGCGCGCGCACTCTCCTTCACCCTCAATCAAGATCTTTAAGGGCACAAACTTTCCGCGATCGATCGAGTGGTCTAAATTCGAGAAAACGACTGACGGAATTGATGTGGTGCAATGCGAAAATGTAAGAGCCTTATCGAGTATTGAATTGAATATATGGGGTAACATAAAACAAGCACAATACATAAGTAAATGGGGGAAAATACGATTGCCAAGAGGTGCAAATGTTTAAGTGGTTCGCTGTTATCTAAGCCACTGTGTACGGCAATTGCTGATATCAAGAGTAACCATTTATGGGGAATTTCGTATAGCAAATGGAAAAAAGGAAAAAATCAAAAGGCCAAATGAAATGGTGGAAATTGATTTTACATTCTTTCCTTTTCGCTTTTTCATGCTTTTATTTCATTTTAAATGATTTTCATTTCGCTTGATTAGTTTTTGTGCTTCCTAGCTTTTCCTGGTCAATCTCTCCTGATATTCCTCAGCGATGTTGGCCGAATATTTGGTTTGAGGTTTAAAAAAGAAAAGGAGTAAGCTTGATGATTGCGCCACCTGTCGGTCGCTCCGTGAGCAACTGAAATTGCAGACTGCAGAGAGGAATGAATGCAGAGAATAGTCCGTGGCTCGTCCCAGTCGGGTGTTTTGGTGTATGGGCACGAAGTGTATGAAGATAGTGGATAGATCAACATAAGAAAAAAACTTTTATTTTGTAACCGGTACATAGATTGTGTATGGAACGAAGAATATACCAATGCTGTAGACAGTGAATTCAGTTTTCACACCACGGCATATGCTAGGACATGTACCAACAGTCGAATCTGAATATAGTGAATTAATTTTTGTATGTCCTGTCTGGCTGGGTTGCGACGCATTTATTGCCTCTCATAAACTAAAAGGTATTCCCGACTTAGGAAGCGATCGACCCCATGAACGGGATTTTATGGTTTCGTTGACTTTTGGATAATCACTGTCTAAAAACACTGCAGAAACCGACTTTTAGGTTCCTATTGCCCAGTGTCTCTTGAAATAACCTTGAAACATTAGTTTTAGTAAGACCCTTTTTAAAATTTTATATCTAATAGCGCGTTTCTATATGGTGTTTAACTCTGAGATGTTTAGCTAAACACTTCGAGCGGTTCCACGTATGCGAGGTGTTTAAGTTTGACAGCTGTTTGTTTATTTACAATTGCAAGCAGTGTTGCCATTTGTAAGAAAATCACTTGAAGGGAAAGAGGGACAGAATTATTAAATTCGGCAAAATGTAGGGAATTCGTGGTATATTCTTAAATATTAAGATATATTTTGAATATAGTTTCTTGTCGATCAATAAAAACGACAAAATAAACGTCTCGTCTCGTGGAGTTGGAAGTGGAAAACCCAGAAAAAACTATATCTGAAAGAATTTAGGAGGATTATAATTTTTACACGGTTTTGAAATCGATTTATGTGACATGGCCCATAACCTTAATTTTATTATTTTTGGTAAAAACTATCGTTCAGCATCGATACTCTACCAAGAATCATACAATACAAGATTATGCCTTGCGAATATTATAAATTTTTTTCGAATTTTTCCGTGTAAAAAAATTTAGGGAATTTTTTGTAGTTTGTAGGGAGTTTTTAGTTTTGCTTTTGGCAACATTGCAAAACATGAGCAACACAAATTGCAATTATTTTGTGAAGTTAAAAGAAATGGATAATTCAAGCGACAAAGATCAAGATTTTATGGCATTTTGACAGTCGCTATTGATATCTGGAAAAATAATTTGCAAATAACTAGATAAATATTCAACGCAAAGTATTTCGTCTTTACCTTCCATTTTCATTTTTTGTTTTGATTTTCTTTTGACAGTTAGATATGCATGAAATTCCGATACGAAAAATCGATTATTTCCTATCGATGACAGTGTTTATGAGGTGTTAAAGAGATAAACACTTTGTTATCGCGTTTAACTTTTGTATGGCAAAACACGAGTTTAACACCTCGTTTAGGGCCCTAAACGCTTAAACGCGAGTTAAACACCATATGGAAATGCACTATAAAACAAAAAATTGAGGTAGAAAGACGAAACAATTGGTGACTTGTAGTTAATAAAACAAAGAATCTTAAATTTTTAATTTTAAATTTTACACTTAGAAATATTTTGGTACAAAAAGAAATTAAAAATTAAATTTTTTTTTTTCAAAGTTTTTCTGGTTTCATGCCACTCTTTTGGCTATTTTTAAAAAATTCCCTAAGTATTACCTCTGAACAAAAATGTTTTTATCGAAATTGAAACGTATCTTGGGAGCCGTGTTCTAGGCATGTTCAGGCGGTACGGTGCACGGGAGCCCCCGAAGATAATCTTTTTTTTTTAGATATCATTTCAAAGTATGAGATAGAAAAGATCTTCAATTTCGTTTTTATTACATTGTATAAAATTACTTTTACTTTTTTTTATGGAAGAGAATGGACAAGAAAAGGAATTGAAAGAAGGAATCAAAAAAAAAAAAAAAAATGAAAATCTGACTTCGCCTCAGGCATCGAGAAACGTTTTCCAATTCTTTTTCCAATTTCTCACGATTTTTGAACCATTTTTAATACACTTCGAAAAAGCTTTGAAATCATCTTTTTTTGTTTAAAAATTCATTTTCAAGAGCCCCTTAGGAAATCTTGCATAAGGGCCCCCGAGACCTTCGCTACGGCTCTGCGTGTCTTTGTGAGATATTAACTAAAATGTAAGTGAACATAGATTGTTCTCACTTGGAAGCGACCGTGTACAGTTTGGAAGCCACTGGATTTATTGTAAACAAGAAAGTTTCAGAATTAATATAAAAAGAATGAAACAATTATGTCAATAACTACTTAAAAATCCATCTATCAAACGCAAAAGTCTGCTTATATGTATGACAAACACTTTGTTCTGTTTATGCAAAAAAAAAAAAAAATAAAGCGTTGATTCTTTGGGCACTGCTCCCAAATAAAATCCCAATCGAAGTCATATGATAAAGATTATTAGCCCCGCAATCAAACAAAACAAAACGAAACGAAACGTAAAAATTATTTAAAAAAACACACAAAGGTAAACATTTAACAAATGTCATTAAAAGCGATTAAAAATGAAGATAAAAAAGTATTTAAACACTTTTTAGTACTCTGATAAAATTGGATTTCCCTTCTTGTATTGGCTAAATCACTTTTTCTTTAAAAAAAAAAAAAAAGAACATTCCACACTAATCTTTTTTTCTTTTTCTTTTTCTAATTAATTGTGTTTAACACGCTCGTAATTGTGCTTTTTATAGTTCATTGTCTCATTGGTAAACGAAGGCACACTAGCCGAAGTCAATTATAAATTAATTACTAATCAAAATAACAAAATCACAGCACTAAATTAAGAAAATCAAATTTAGCCAATCTAGAAAGTAATTCGAAATTCGGCGAATATTATTTTTAGTTTTTATGGCTAAATTTTGAAAATTCGCAGAGAATAAAAACGAATCACGGAAGAAAAAACAGAAAAACAAATTTTCTTCAGGTGTGAAAGATTCCTTTCCGATTGAAGGCGCAATTTTTTCATTAATGACAAGGCGAGGAGGAATTTAAAAAAATTCATTTATGTAAAAACAAATTAATTTTAAATGTTGTAATATTAAAACGTTCCAAGTTATGACGCATTAAAATGTTTTGGAAAATATTTTTCAACAAATTTCAGAGCAGCTATTTTGTTATTTGAGGTGTGTGCTTCAGCATGGATCTTTGTTGTTGGAATATTGAGCGTTTAATAATCGTGCAAAAACAGGGTTATAATCATCAGTATAGATGCCATTGTTGGGTGAAGCTCGAAAATAATTTTGCGATTTTTTTTTTTATAAAATGGCGGCCATTGAAAAATTACCCATCAATTTCGGATATATTTTTTTTGCAGTTCGATGTAAAAAAAAAAATAGTAAAAAATTTGTAAAAATTATAATTGAGCTTCACCCGATAATGGAGACAATTCTGCGTCGAATCCATTTTGTTTCATTAAAATCAATCCACTTGAACCGGAGAAATCTTGGCCGCCAATTCAAAAAAAGTGGTTTCGAGATAAATGCGTTTAAAGTTTGAAGCAACGCAAAAATTACTCGTTTTAGCGCAGGCCTTCCTCGACAGAGAAGACTATATGGGTATTCATTCAGACCTCGAACTTAGTGAACTTTGAGAACTTTTTAAACAGCCGTCAAAACTTCCATATATTTTGACAGTTAACGCAAAGAATTTCTCAGAGTTCACTCCTTCGAAGGTTCGAATGAATTCCCATTATATCTTCTAACACAACTCGAATATCAAAAAATTCTTTTAGCATGATATTCTCAAATATCCAAGCTATAAAAAAATGAAAAAAAAAAAATCGACAAAAAATGTTTCTCGAAGAAGACAACCCCCTTAAATTAAATTTTCATCCTAAAAATCTGCACTTTAAATTCCAGTACATCGCGCAAAACTCTTCACGGTTTACTTCGATCAAAGATTTACCTTGCTCAATAATATTGCCAAGTAAAGTTAATTTTCAGATTCATGTTTTTCTATCCAAAATTTGTCATATCTGATCTTTTCATTTGAAAAAAAAAAATTGTGGCATTAGAGGGTTAAGGATAGAGACAAAATCAACTGTTTACAGATTACAGTTCACAAAAGAATGAGCGCGACTATTGTTTGCATGAAGTAAAGGGAGCAAGTTTCATAATCTCAGATGCAACTCTGCTTTCTATATAAGTACCTACCTGCTGATTACTTTCCATCTGAGTATAAGACAAAGTAGTCAATTTACTTGGGAGTAAATTTTAATTTCTTTTGCATGTGTTTTATATGGGAGCTCTACTAAATGAGCAACTGAGTACACCTAAGTCTGTTTTTACACGGTCTTTTTTTACACGGTTTTGATATAACACGGTTTGAAAATTGAATATTTTTAATTTTTTTACACGATTTTATTCCATTTAGCACGATTTGAAATTTTATGTACTTAAATTTTTTTTGTCAAATTTAATTTTTGCGAAGTATGTTCATATCACAAAAAAGTATTTATGAAAGAAAAAAGTCTGAAACCATCGATAGTATCGATAGTGCTATCGATAGTTTGCGAACACTAGCTTAAAGATTTAAGTCTTTTTTTACACGGTTTTTTTTACACGGCTTCTTCTGGAACCAATCTACCGTGTAAAAACAGACTTAGGTGTATAGGCTATTAAGATGATCGAGTAACTTCCAAATGCTTTGATTTGTTTATTTAAATGATCGTTATTTTCGATTATGAGCTGATTTCTTACAATTTCAAATATTCGAAATGTTTGTACGCATACATTTGAGTGTCAAATTTAAATATTTTCTATTGATCTATGCATAATTTCGTACCTCTTATTTAACTAAAACTTCTTGTGATAATTTCCAACTATTCGTTTGACGAAAAAAATTGTTTCACTTTATCAAAACCAAGTCATATCCTTTTCTTATAAAAGAAGAAAATATTATATTTCTCATAATCTTAATAGATTTCATTTGAAATAAAACTTCATTAAAGCAAGAATATTTAATTACAACAAATTTCTCAATAATAATGTTCATTTCTTTCACAAATTTTCCTGCAACTCCAATAATGATGATTCCTACTTACTAGAGAAAACTAGAAATTAAGTTCGAAAAAAAAACGAATTTAAAAAAATATCATATCTAAGAAAAAACTATCTAATATTCTTAAATATAATCGAAAAATATTTGCATACACAGAGAATCTTTTGACAGAGCGATGAGAGCTGAATGAATCGAGAAGCACTCAAGCTCCCATAAATGGATTGCCGGGCGTAAATATGGACTCTGTCAGTTACGTTTGACACCATAAAAATGCGAGTTGAATAATCTGATTTATGCGAAAAGCGTATAGAGAATCAGCTTAACTGAATATCTTTGAAAATTTTAATGCGAAATAATGTCATTCGACTGATTAATGCCGGCCTTGCACTTGTTGTTGAAAATTTTCAAACTCTCTTTTGACAGTAGTCAACGATATTTTTTTTTTTGAGTTTCTTCAATTTTGGCAACAAGTGTACGCGCCTTTCAAGTTGTTAACAAAATCGCAATGAAACTTAAAAAAAAAAAAGGTTTGAAACCCCCAAAAATATCATGTAAATGAAAAAGTTATGCCGTTCAATAAAATTGAATAAAAAATAATGCAAAAATTTATGCAAATAAAATTGCTTTAAAATTGTTTAAAAAGTTCAAATAAATGCAAACGTGTCTCTTTTTTCAATTAAATATTTAACTTTCTGCTACAAGGCAAAAACAAACAAAAAACAGTAAAAGTAAAAAAAATTTTATTGAAGTGAGGTAAGCACTTTGGCTGAAAGGAAACGATTAAGATCATGATTTTTGACACAAAAACCAATATTTAAGTTTATATATACGTCAACGTATGTGTATACGTGTTTATGTATATAAAAATAAAACCGATTCGATAAGGCGAGCAAGAGGAAGGTTCTTATGTAGCAAAAAAAAAATTCCCGTTTTGGAAGCGGCTTTTAAGATAAGTTTGGCTGTCAAGATTTCCGCGATTCACATAATTAAATTTTCTTCGTGTTATTTTCGAATAAACGAATAATTGAAATTTTTATGGAAAATTTATAGAAACAGATTATTATTTCTATTAAGGCTGTGAGAAGAAAACTACCTTTAAGTTAGGACGTGTGCAGCGTTATCGTGACCAGCGAGTTCTTTTGGATAAAATGCTTAGATTTAACTACGATATTCAATATATTGTAAGCAAATCAAAGAATTCATTTGCATATGTTAAGCGATAGTCTAGAGAATTCAATCATCCATTCATTACTTAGGGTCCCACGCTCGAATACGCTTCTCCGCTTTGGTGTCCACAATATAATACGTACTCTGATCAAATTGAATCGGTTCAAAAACAATTAATCCTATTTGCCCTGCGTGATCTTGCGTTTGACTCTGCCGGAAATCTTCTGCCATATCATAATCGCCTAAGCCTGCACACAGAAAAAAACAAACCTGAAAACTGGTTAAATCAAAAGGAAAAACATACAAAACGGCTTCAACAAGGAATATTTTTAATTTTAACAATTTTTCTTGTAGGAAAAAATAAATATTTTCTTTTTCAATCAACCATATTTCAAGTAAATTGACATGTATAATTCTATTAAAAATGGATTTAAATTTAAATGGTTGAACTATCCACGGACATAATTGAAATGACAGAATAATTTTTAAAATAATAAAACATTTTCTAAAATACCTATAAATGAAGAAATATCAAAACAAATTTATTTAAAGTTCAAAGCAAATGGCCACAGAGTAGAGCTGGAGAAACAATCGATAGCGCTATCGACACTATCGATGGTTTCAAACTATCAAAAACATCGATGGTTTTTGAAGACTATTGATAGTATTTGATTCATGGACATGAACTTTAGTATTGAAAGGTGAGTGCTGGTGGTGATTAGAGGGCTGTCTTTTTTAAATGGACAGATTCCTAAAAATGCCTTATTTGATAAGGGCGAGAGCCGACTCGAAAATTCATCTTTGATTGATCAAAATTATGATTGCAAAATTATCGAGTAATCGAAATATCGATGATGATGGTGAGTGTTATGTGAAATGAATGATGTATGCTGAATGATGGTGATGATGATGAGTGTATGAGATGTGAATGATGATGATGTGTGGTGATAAAATATGTGATTTAGAATGTATGATGATGAATGATGATGATGGTGGTGGGAGATTATGATGATGATGATGGTGATGATGTATGGTGTTGAAGATGGTTATGATGATGGTGAATGTGATGGTTGATGAGATGTGAGTGGTGAGGATGTGGTAAAGATGATGGTGATGGTGATGTGATATGTATGGATGATGTGGTGATGATATTGATGATGATTTGATGATGGTATGATGGATGGTGATGATGATTGATAGGTGATGATGATGGTAATGATGATGTGTGATGATGATGTGATGATGATGGTATGATGATGGTGATGATGATGATGATGGTGATGATGATGGTGATGATGATGGTGATGACGATGGTGATGATGATGGTAATGACGATGGTGATGACGATGGTGATGAATGTGATGTTGATTATGTTGATGGTGTTGATGGTGTTGGCGGTGTTGACGGTGTTGAAGGTGATGATGATGGTGATGATGACGGAAGTGATGATGGTGATGATGACGGTGATGATGACGGTGATGAGGTGTGGGATGATGACGATGACGATGAATATGACTTACGAACGTTCTTGCTTTATCACGTCTCGAAAAACTTCAGAAATTCTGCGAGTCATAAGTATCCCATTTTACAAACCAAATGAGAATTATAGGCGTCATTCTAACATTTTAGTCTATGCACTGATGCCAGAACGGGGGATTTTTTCCGTTTTGATGGAATTTTCCGATTTTACTTTTAACCAAAAATAACTTCAAATGTTTACAAGGGAATTTTATATGTCACTTTCCAAAGTGACTAATGAGAATTTTTTCAATATCCAAGGAAAAGAGTCACCAAAATCTGCCTAGCATCGTGCTGGTTACAAAGTGCAGGAAATGAGTAAAAATTTTAAATTTTTTTCGCATCTGAAGCAAACCTTTACTATTAAAAAAGTAGACCACCATTAATTTTTTAAATTTTAAAACTTTCAAATTATTGATATTACTATCTCATAATTGATTTAAATGTTAAATCATCAAACATGCTTGATTAAATCACTAGCAGTTTTCCAATGAAATTACAGTAAAGTACGGATAAATCACGCGCTTTTCCCGAATTTTTGTGCATTATGCTTCTTGCATTAATCCGTGCATATTTTCATGAGAAAGATTAAAAGAGGCTTGAAAGCCCACCTGATTCCAGGTTTATTAATTAGTTCGTTGCATTTATCCGTAGTTAACTGTAGTTTACTTTTAAAATAAATTCTTGCTAGTTATTCGATCTTCGATATTTTAGACTATCGACTATCGATATGATGGTCGCAACTCAAAAGACTGTGAATAACAATGCGCCGATTAAAAAAAATCATGGTAAAGTTCGCTGACGTGATCAAATTCCGAATTTCAACATTTCGCCAGTTCATAAAATGATGTATCGCAACCAGCTACCCTGTGTCAATAATCAGAGTGTGTTTAGTTGCAAACGGTCCTAAGAATTCATGACAGCATCACTGTTTCAATTAAACCATTTATTATCAAAGCATACACAAATTACTTCAACATTAGCTGTTCTAGGCATTTCTACGACAAAGTCCATTTGATTCAATTGAACATTCTAGAGCATCTAGATGCCTTAATTCATAATTTGCTTTTCCCATCTTAACTATTTATTTAAATGGCTGTGTCAGAAACAGTTGTTAATTTTTCTAGTATTTAAATAAATAAAAAATAAAAATTTTTAAACAGGGGGAAAAATGATACAATACTAATGCCGTCTTTGACATCTTAAAAAAAAAATTTTAATTTAATTAACTTAATTTGAACTTATACGCATATGTACAATGTATTTTTAAATAGGAAAATAATCAAGATTATGAATAACGATTAAATGAATCAACGGGGTTTTTTTTTAATACTACAAATGGGTTTAAACATTGGTATTGTATTCTCTAGCTACTCATAGCATTTTTATGCTACACTTCGAATTTCATTGTTAATTCCTTAGTCTTAAATTTTTCGCAAATAAGTGATCAAAATGACTTTCATATCTGGATTTGTACTATTTTGTGAGATTAAAAGTTTTGTGAAAACTTAATTTACAAAATTATTAGATACATACAAATTATGTTACTTGACATTCAATACATTGAAAACTTTTCATGAATTCTTGATGTATGATTTTCTAAATGGTCCGAGAATTTGTTAACAATGCTAAGAAGCTCTAATTGAGGGGAAAAAACACATGCAAGACCACGGATCGAGAGTTTAATATTTACACTTTTTTTCACCATTAAAACTATTAACCCTTCTACTATTCAAAAAACGTAAAACTACATTAAGATTATACTGAATTCTTATCACTCGCAATGCTCTGACCTTTGACCTTTCTCCAAAATGAGTATCTGAATAGATTTAATTGATCTTTACAGTTTTCACAAACACTTTTGATGGCATGCTTCAGAAACCAAACATTCATATACGTATCGCGCCTCCGCAGGCTCAAGTTCGAGCACATACTTTTATGTTATGTACAACAATTCACATACACACAATGCAAACATGATTATGTGGTCAAAGACCCACCCGATACCCAATTTATGTAAGTGAGTGCAAAAGCAAATTACTGTAGCATGGAATATCAGAGAGTCATTAAAAATCGAAATGTCTTGAGCTGAGTTGATTCGATTCGATTCGAATCGTTTGATTTGATTTGATTGGATTTGATTGGGGATTGGAACGCATAACTTCGTCTCAAATATGGTCAAAGTGATGTCATCATTTGTCGCATTTTATCGTTGCCGTTGCCGTTAAAATGCGAATTTCAAATCGATTTCGCTCGATGTTCATTAAAATTAAGAACCGCAACCCAGACAGCCCGTAGTGTCGATAAGTCGAGAGTGTGTTTTAGGTTTCAAATAGCGCGTCTCAAGAATTCATGCCGAGTCGTCGTCATTACACTGTTTTCCAATGCTACGCATACATACATACATATATACATACGAGCAATTTACTCTAGCCACATTAGCCTATGGTATGCTAGGCATTTCTACGTACAAAGATCACAATTTCAGAGATTCAATTGAAGCATTCTAGACGCGAGTCTAGAGTCGCCTTTGTTCATTCATTTTCTTTTTTCCCATCGCTTTACACTATTGTATTTAAATGGCTGTAGCTCAGAAACAGTTGTTAATTTTTGCATAGTCATATGATAAATAAATAAAAAATAAAAATTTTTAAACAGGGGGGAAAAATGAGTACAAACATGCAATGCCGTCTTTGAACACTCCTTCAAAAAAAAAAGAATTTTTTTTTAAATTTTAAATTAAATAATGTAATCTTATACGCCATATGTACAATGTAGTTTTTAAATAGGAAACATGTCAATGCCAACGGGAGTTCATGAATCATCGCATTCAAATGAATCATTCGTTTTTTTTTTTTTTAATACATACAAACTTGTGTGTTATAAACACTTGGAGAACTTGACCAAAGTCTTATCTCAGCATTATTTATGCTACCACATTCGAATGTTCGATTGGTGGTAACTTTTGCCTTGTGCCTTAAATTTTTCGCAAATCAAGTGAATCAATAAAGTTGACTTTCGATATTTTTGGAATTTTCGATGACTATTTTGACTGGAGAGTTAAAAGCTTTTGTCGTACAAATTTTAGTTTCACAAAAATATGTAGATACATACATATATGTATGTTGACTTGACGAGTTTCAATTAACATTGTAAAGACCTGTTTCATGATGACTGAATCATCGGCATGTTTATCTGATCTGCTCTTAAATGTAACAAGTTTCTTCTTAAGAGGCTTACATTAAGAAAATATCAGCGACTACTTGAAAGACCATTACTGCTTATAGCCTTGAAATTTACTAAGGAAAAATATTTAAGGCCATAAAATATGTGGTCAAGAAACTGGGATAACTTGAAGTTATTAACTTCTTTGGTCAATATTTTGCTGATTTCTTCATCGTTCATGAAGTGACGCACAATGGGTTTCTTTTTTTTGGGAGTTGTGGCTAGCGCTACAAATTGTCTTCATTTTTGTCCATTTGCCGCCTTCTCGCTTGGTGGATGTCGTATGTCATCCGGTTCGTCGATCTATCTTAGTTGAAGTCTTATTAGTGGTGGTTTTATAAACCCTTTTTCTGCATGATATGAATGTGACCAAAACAAAGTTTTCCTTGTAAATAGTTTTATTAACCCTTTACTGCATCGTATGAATGTGACCAAAAAATTTGATTCGTTTTAAATGATTTTATTAACCCTTTACTGAACCATAAATTATTTTTTAAAGTTATAACCTTTACTACATATAAAACATTTTTTGCTTTAAATTATTTTATAAACCCTTTACTGTATTAAATATTAAATAATTGGGAAAATATTTTTCCTAGCAAATGGTTTTATTAACCCTTTACTAGATGGTATGAATGTGACCAACATATTTTTCATTTTAAATGGTGTTATTATCCCTTTATTGTATAAAATATTAAACAGTTTGAAAAAAAATTTTTTGCTCCAAAAGTTTTTATTAACCCTTTACTGCGTTATATATAAAATATTTTGAAATTATTTGCTGCAAATGGTTTTATAACTCTTTACCGCATGAAATATTAAATAATTGGGAAAAACTTTTCCGCGGTAAATGGTTTTATTAACCCTTTACTGGATGATATGAGTGTGGCAAAAAAAAAAAAAATTGCGCATTAAATGGTTTTATTAAGGCTTCAAAAATACCGTTTCATACATATATATATATATTTTTTTTTTTCATCAAAAAGGACCCATGTTTCTGTTGTCCATGTTTTTTTGCCAGACACCATGTACAATACATTCGTATGCGATAAAGGGTTAAAAGTTTTGTATTAAATAGGTGTAGTACTTTGAATTTTTTTTAGTTTCCAATCAGAAAAGCTCTTAAAGAGCTCTGTTTTAGAAATAAGTATTGAAAAACTGAAGTGGACACACAAAATATCGAAATAAATTATGAAGATATTTCCATCGCTTATAAGTATATAATATACATTGTAGGTAAATAAGAACGTCAACAGAGATAAGCTAACATTTTTAGCGAATACAAATATTTACACAGCATGACAATCCGAGACCTAATTAAAGAAAATAAATATTTACGGTAAAGCTATGGTAATTCAGGCAAATTTTTAGGAAGCTAAATTAAAGTAAACTTCAGAAAGTGGCCGAAATGAACTTCAAATATTTCCGTATGATTACAGAAACCTTTTCACGAAGTTTGACATTCGCCCTATACAAATGTTAAACGAATCATAACAATACGCGCCGAGCACAGCAAGTCATTATAATGACAACTCTTGAGCCTGGCTGTTATATGGATGTAGGTGTGTCCCCAGTCACAAGTATAGCACGCGACTTCTTGTCAGCACAGCCATTGTCAGCACATGAGAAAAATAAGGTGAAAACTTTATGTTGCCCTCTGTCGTGGGCATAAAGGGAAGAAGATGAAGGAAAAACCATAATAAAAAAAGGAATAGAAGCGATTTTAGTCGAGTAGAAGGTACAGCAATGCAAACACTTAACCATAAATTCTATTGTATGTTGCTATTTGCCAAGCAATGGAACAAGTGTGTCAACAACTTTTTAGTTCATATGCATATCAAAAAAAGTCTGCTTATTGTACATATGAAATAAGCCGCATAACATGTAACGAGGTAAGAAAGGTAAGGTCAAAAGTAATTATGAAATCCTCTGTAGGAATTGACTTGTTGCGATGTTTGCTTCTTTCCATGGGGATATGTTGTTCTCAATTCAATTTTGCCACACATAAAAAAAGACGGTTTAGTGCTAAATTAGGTTACTTTTGATGTCATATGCAATACAGAAACAATGAGGATGGGTAGAAAGGTCCCTCGAGTTGTAGTTACGGGGCGAGCTTAGGGGAATTATGTTTTAAGCTTTAATTTAGTAAAAAATTAATTAATTTTGGGACTTGTTTTTTAATTCAAAGATACTCGCATAATTTAGTAAATAAAATTTTTAATTGACTTAAAAACTAGGTACTTTTAAAATCAAAAGAAAATATTGTATCAAAAATAAATGACTAAACATTTTCAGAAAATCAATTTATGGTCTCCTCCTCTCTCTCTCTCTCTCTCTCTCTCTCTCTCTTTTCACTCTCTCTCTCTCCCTCTACTCTCTCTCTCTCTCTACTACTCTCTCTATTCTCTACTCTCTGCTCACTCTCTGTCACTCTCTCTCTCTCTCTCCTCTCTCCCTTCTCTCTCTCTCTCTCTCTCACTCTCTTCTCCTCTCTCTGCTCTCTTTTTCACTCTCTCTCTCCTCTCTCTCTCTCTCATTTGTCACTCTCTCTCTCTCTCTCTCTCTCTCTATTTGTCACTCTCTCTCTCTCTCTCTATTTGTCACTCTCTCTCTCTCTCTATTTGTCACTCTCTCTCTCACCCTCACTCACTCATTCTTTTGCTCTCCCTCTGACTTACTCTCTCACTCTCCCTCTTATTTTCACTCTAGCTCACTCTCTCTATCTCTCTCTATCGCTCTATCCCCCACTTTCAGGATCTCACTGACTCTCTCCCACTCCCTCTTTCTCCTCTCTCTGACCAATCTCTTTTTCTCCTCTCACACATCCTCTCCTTTTCTCTCATCCATTCTCTCTCCCTCCTTCTCCTACCACCACCCTCAATCATTCTGAGACTCACTCTCCCGCCACATATTACTTCATCCCTTCATCACCATTTCTCCCCCTCTTTTTAATGACGTTTAAATAACCATGATTTCCTCCTTTTTAAAAGTACTTACAAATGCGTCTCACAATTAATTTAAATAAAAATGTTCAGTTCTTTGATTTTGAAAATAAGACGTATACGGTATACTTTATGTTGCTGCCTACTCTTTTTTTTTGAATAAAATTGCTCATACGTCGGGGACTAAAACCAAAACATCCTTATTATTTAGGGATGTGAAAAATAGATGTTGTCCGATTCTCAGACCAACTCGATATGCATACAAAATTTCATGAAAATCGGTCCAGCCATTTCGGAGGAGTTCGGTAACAAACACCGCGTCACACGAATTTTAAATACACGACACGAGAAAGATAAATAAATATGTAAATAAATAACAAGGGTCCTCAAATTTCAATTGTCACAATTGCACGACACATGAGAAAGTAAAAAAAATAAAAAATTAAAATGTTCCAAACAATTATTCACACCAACAATGAGTAAAAGTGAAACACATTCCATTGCGGAGGCACAAAGCATCGCAACACCAGACGGAATGAAAAAAATGAAGCGAAAAACCAAAAAATAAAAAAAGTTTTAAAACATCAAAACAACGACATCAATTTACCATTATTGGGTGTTAATGTTTATAAACATTTTTTGCGCCAACAACAAAAACAGCAATAATAAAAAAAAACGAGTACCTCCTCGTTTGTTGCACGAAGCGAGAAAAACTTGCTGAAAGTCAATGAAGCATTCAAAATGCGTTGAAGGCAAAAATTTCCCAGTTCAACCGCATCAACATCAACACATCTGTGTTGGCGCAGTTTTTTGAACTTGCCTCTTGCATTGGCCTGCCACAGCCTTTCCGCTTTTTTCTCTTTCCTTTGTTACGGCACAGATTTTCAAGAAAAGCGAGAAAAAAAAGCAAAAAAAATTATTGGTTTGCTTCATTGATTAATGCATTTATCGGTTAAGTGAATGATTTTCTTGTTGAATCTTTTGATTATACGTGGGAGGTTAAGAATGTGAGCTAAATTTACAACAAAAAATAAAAAGTTCTTAGGCCATATGCCAATTAACCCTTCGTAGGCGAATTCTTCTGCCATTGTTGGGATTGAGAACAATCGCAAATGTCATTAGCATATGAAAATGGAAAAAATTGAAAGAAAATAACAATTATCGATCAATTTTTTCCGATTTCTTTAGCCTAAGAATAAGAAGAAAGAAAAAAACGCAATAGAAAACAAGTAACGGTCGGACAATACAATACCCGAAACGGATATGACAAGATGTTTGAACATTTTTTAAAACAGGTCCGAAGACCACGAGACCTTAAGACAAAGTACTATATTCAAGTAATTTTCAAGGCCATATGTCGATTATTGTCAATATATGTATATGCCATGCCCACTTTTTCAACTTTTGAAAAATTTAATTGGAGGCTAAAATTCAAAATTTCATTGATATGTCTACTATAAGCGATGTCTGTTACATACGAATTCCTATGCATTATTCCCATTACACTCGGAGGGTCCGGAGGCTTTGTCTACTAATATATGTGATAGTCTGTTATAACCCGGTCTGTTATAATCGATTTTGACTGTATCTCGAAAAACTCTGATTTTAGAGCAGTTTTTGGAATTTTTATGACAGACCTTGATATTGGAAGTACCCTTAATAATAGGCCGAGCCAGAAAATTTCTGCAAAGCATGTTAATGACTGCAGACGAAGTACGTATACATGCTAAATTTCGTTCAATTGCCATTTGTATTTCAGGTTTAAGAGACAATTTTCAAAAAATTCCCTTTTGCCACGACTACTTTTTCAAATTTTACAAATGCCTTTTAGTGCCCTAAAATATGTTCGCATATCAAATTTCATCCAAGTACTTCAAAAACTCGGATTTCAGAGCAGTTTTTGTGATTTTCATAACAGACCCTAGTACTAAAGGTAGCCCAAAAAAAATGGTCCGATCACGCCCAATCTTGAACTTGAACTCACTTATGTTCCCGCCAATACGCATTTCGTCAAGATAACTCAACTCGACAAAAAGAAGGGTAATATTGAGTTTTTCTTATGTTTTGTATTGAAATAATGGTTAACTTATAGTTTTTCTATATAAAAATCAAAAAATTTTCAAAAAATTAATTTTATTATCGGCTAGCTATGGGCCTGAACAGGTGAAAATTTTTGAGATTTTTGCCATTTGCAGCTTCTCGATAGTTTTTTTTTTTTTAATTTAGTTAGTACAAAAATTATTATTTTTTGAGTTTTTCATAGAAAGGATAGAGAAATATTGAACAGTTTACGAGATACATATAGCCAAAAGTAAGCGCGCAACTTAGTTTTCGGCCAATTTTTTTTTGGTCGCTAAAAAATCCTCGAACCAATCCGACTAAACCAAGTATGAGGTGTTGTTATGCTCGTCGAGGACTCCCAGAAACTGCAGTCCTTTTCTCCGAAACATAATATGTGTTGCCCAGTGTAATCAATTGCTAATTGAGCGCCAAGTGCTTCCCACGAATATCTTTGATACCAAAATGAGTATTGCGCTTAATGTTGTTTCTTTGTTGTTGTTTCTCAAACAGCGTCTGTGTTTTTTTTTATCATTGTCATGAGCCTAAACTTAAGCACACATGCATTTGAAGAATAAGAAAATTGTGCTTAATGGTTCGTGCTGACAAGCACTGGATTTAGAGCTAACTGAATGAAATTATCCCTAACAACTAGAGCTGCTTCAAATACCGAAAAATAATTGTCCGCTTAACAGAGATTGTCCGTTTAAGATAGAAATATTTGAAAAAGCAGTGTTATAATAGCTGTGATGTATTCCCATAAATTGTATATATAAAGGACAGACGGACGGACATAATTATCGTAATTTTTATTATTTTTATAATAGTCTATCTCGAATGGTTCCGGCTGTTACACATGTACGCACAAATGCAATATACACTCGACACAGAGTGTCTCGGGCATAAACATATTGCTTTGATTACTTCTGAACAGAGAATTCTTTAAGAGTTTTTAAAAGTTATCATTGAAAAACTACACACGCAGGTGTTTTTCAAAACGATGTGGCCATAACCATTAAAAAAAACGATATATATATATATATATATAAGACATAAGCCAGATAAATGTTAAAAGAAAAAGAAAAAAACAGCAACTTTCTTTGCTGCTTATCGTACAGGAAATAAATGGAATGACACATTACGGAATATCCAAACGAAAAATTATTTATTCATGCTGAATTCTGATCGTTTATGAGTGCCTTCAATGGATGTTAATCCATACAAAAACGTTTACGTAAATTGAAAAGCATTTCACTGAACTCGAAATTGCACACTGGAATGGAATGGACTGGACTGGACAATGGGCCGCCGATGGATTTCTTTTGAAAATTTTTTATTAATCCAATGAGCGAGCCGTGACCAAATAGTGTGTGTGTGTGTGTGTCTGTGTGTGTGATAAAATTGAAATGCGTGAAGTGCACTTTGTGTGCATAAGAGAGCACAAAGAAACTCATTATCGATGAGGTTGAAGAAAGCCATAGCAAAAGACAACAGTGTCCATGGATTATTCGAAAAAAGAAACAAAACATACAACATATGTATGTATGTATATATAAAAAGATATAAGAAATTGAAATTGAAACAAATATAAAAATAAAAATAAGGCCAACGCGTAGAAGCAGCAATGCAGCGATATGAGAAGAGTTAATTCAAAAATAAAAAAAATTCAAATTCAAACGCGACTTCATTGAGTCATTGCGGCGGCGTGCGTCCAAGTCGCGACACAAATACTTAAGACGCCTTTAAGTAGTTTTCCATGTAGGTACGTTTATGTGCTTTTCGGCTCATTGTTTTCTTCAAATTGCGGTACAACAATTTTTTTTTTTTAGTTCCACTATCCATTGACAAGGTCTGTTTCGTGATTGTTTTGCTTGTTGACACGTTTTGCGGGTATTATGAACGTGGTGGTGGATGGAAAGCTTATGGGGGTTTATCGCTTTGAAGCTACTAAATATGCAAGACGCGCTTGTTAAGCTATAAAAATGACTTGCTACTCTTTTCTTGTAGCAAAACAATTGCTGAAATTATTGAGAAAAAAAAATCAAAGAAAATATATCTACAAATGTGAGTTATTCTTCAATAAAAAAAAAAAATAACTAAAAAACGCACAAAGGGACCAGCCAGAGGGCCAGGGAGCGCGCATTGAACGAGCATCGAATGAAATTGAAATCAGACGGCGTCAATGAAAACGAAAGCATGCAAAAGTAGGAGGGAGCCGCCCTGCACATTGCCATTGAACTTAAGATGCTTAAATTCCTGCCCGAGGACAGACGTGCAGTGGCGTAGAGATGACACGATGTCAAGCGAAACGGAAACTTTGTATGTATATCGCTCTTATATGAAAAAAAAAAGTACTTATGGGAAAAAAATATGTCTCCAACTAGACCATTGGTAAAAAAAATCCCCAATGGAATACAGTTAGAGTTCCTTTTTTTCATAGGAATCAGTTAGGGTTCCTTTTTTTTGTTTTAAAAGAGATTGAATTATTGCTCTCACATAACAAGCTCTCTGCGACCCCTTCGAAGCGATAGTTTCTGCTTTACACTGGAAAAATTTTTTCTCATTAAGGGGGTCTTCTCATTGAGCAACTTTTTTTTCGACTTTTTTTTTGCATTTATTTATAGCTTGGGTAGTTTGTGAATATGCCCCTAAAAGGATTTTTTGAAATTCGAAATAGTTTAGAGGATATAGCCTTCTTGTCGAGCAAGATCTGCGCTAAAACGAGTAATTTGTGCGTTGCTTCAAACTTTAAATCGCGTTTATCTCAAGAAACCACGTTTTTTCGAACTGGCGGCCATGATATCTCCAGTTCAACTGAACCGATTTTCATGAAACAAAGTGGATTCGGACGCAGAATTGTCACGAATTCTCGGCGTGAACCTCGACCATAATTTTAAAAAATTTTAATCTATTTTTTTACACTAAACTACAAAAAAAAGCCCGAAATTGAAATTTTTTTTTGAATGGCCGCCATTTTGTCAAAAAAAATCACAAAATTAAGCTTGAGGTTCACCCGAGAATTACATCATATACTGAATATAACCCCTGTTTTTTTTCCATTTCGGACGCTCCGGAGACCCGGAATCGTGGCCGCCGTGACGGCACCTTTTTTTTCACCACCAACTTTGAAGTCTCATTACTTTTTGAACAGCCCACGTATTGAGGCAAAAAAATTTTTTTTTATTTACTTTGAACCTTTTGTAATACAATAAATAAAAAAAGTTTTCAATTATTCTTTGCGTTTTCAAATAAGATTTTTTTAAAAAGGGTCCAAAAAACGGGTTTTCAATGAGAAGACCCCCTTAAGAGTCTTCTTTTAACGTGTACTTGCCTCGAAAACATCGAAATCTCGTAAACAAAGAAGAAAAATTTTACATTTTTGCGCACTTTTCACCTTTAAGGGAAGACCCCTATTGATTAGAGGAAAGCGCATGTTTGATTTTACAAGACAAAATCGATTCATTAACTATTCAGTCCTATCTATTCTAAATGAATATTCCCCGGGAAAAGAGAAAAGGGAGTAATCTTAGTCTCAATTAAAGTGATAACCTCTCCTGTTCGAAATTTTTACTCCCTTTTTTATTGCTTTGAATGACTTTCAACTTCGTCCACATTCATCGATGTAGTGATGACTCAAATCTAAGGAGCAAAGCAATCACGAAAGAATTCCCAAAAATATTTGATTCTACTTTGAACATCGTAGGTTTTACTGAAAAAAAATTTTTTTTTTGAGTGTAGATGTTTTGTGCAGACTTAAGCGATTAAGAAGCACCCCGCAACAGACTGACATTTTTCAGGCAGTTTTAAGTGGAGTTTGTCGATTGAATCGCCTTCGTCTTCACCGAAAAAAAAACCCTCCCTTCGCGTCCTCAATAGCAATTGATTAGCAACCACACCCCCCGCAAAGCAGCCGAGGGGTCAAATGACTCATCCATTCATATGAATTTGCATTCGTTTTTCGTACTTTGGGTTGTAGGAAAAATAAATAAACTTGTTTATTTGAGTTTCATTTTTTGATTCACGCTGCTGCATTGTTTACACTCGCACACACGCACACCGCCAAACCACACAACACAGACACACATTGTGCAGAAATTACAATTACAATTCGACTTACTTCTGTAAATTTCTCTTGGATTTCGGCTTTTTCATCTGCCGAAAGGTTTCTCGTAAACTTGTTTAACGTTGCCATTATTCACTTTATTCTTCACTTTGTTTTTAAATTACACAAATATTTTCTTCTTCTTCTTCAAATAAAAAAATTCTTAATCCATTCCTTGACTTTCTTCGTCTTCGTCTACCCTTCCTCTTGTTTTTCTTCTTCTTAGACTCTTCTTTGTCTACCCTTCCTCTTGTTCTATTAAGATTGCTTTCTATTCTAATTAGATTTCTTTCACCACTAATTTGTTGATGGAACAATAAAACGAAGCACTTTGCACTTAATTCGTTGTTTTATGTTTTCTAATTAGAATTCACAGTTGCTCGATTTTCCGCGCATCGACTTAACCGACTTACAACTAACAACTTCGACGTTTAATAGAGATGGGCGATATTGAAATATCGATGTTTGAGCTTCAAATTTGATGAATAATTTATCGATATTGTGAAGATATGATACCGTTGGTAGTCGATATTTACATGTCATTCTTAAGGTAGAAACACACACGCACTGCGCCGCAGTGCCGTCTGTCATATAGAAATCAAAATACATGAAAAAATGTATGAAAGCGAACAGTCAAAAATTAGCATAGCATAGCATGGCATAGCGTTCTATAGAATTTAGATTTCTGTGCTAATATGACAGCTGTAGTATTGCTATTGTTTGCATTAATTACTCGCAAAGCTGCCAGTTCAAGTTCATTTCAATTATTATTTGTTTCTCATAAGGAAACCATCAGTTTTGCAAAAGCATAAATAAAATAGAGCAAATTAAAAAATGAAATAAACAGCTTATTGCTTAGCTTCACTGTTTACCAAAAATTATCTCTATGTTTCTACCACATATAACCATATATGTCACTCTCATAGATTTTGAGCGGGATATCTCGCGCCAGTTAGAAAGAGATGGTACTCGGCAGGCAGAAAAAGAGCGAGAGGGAAATACGTTTTGATGAGTGCCTAAGTAAAAAAATGCTCTTTTTGGTGGGTACCGTGGTGGGTACGGCTCCTTAGTGACATATATAGTTATATATGGTTTCTACCTTTATAGTTTACTTAACGCCCGCTTACACGTACGGCAACATTCAACGAATCGGCGTTTTGTTGAACGATGTTGACGGTATGTGTAAGCGGTCGCTAAGGAAATAACACACATTTGGCTAATTAGCTAAATTTCTCATCATAAAAGCAAAAACTAAGAACCACTCTTTCCAATCAAATAGAGCCTTTATGGAGAATTTACACTTATACGCTATTTATACCTTAAGGCATTCAACGCTGTTAAAGTAAATTTGAAAGGAAGTAACGAGCTCATTCTTTTGAGAAAGGAAATCAAGTCTGACAATTTCGATGACCAGGTCGACAGAAAGTTTATTAGAAAATGTTAGACTTAAATGCAACCTATGAGCCGTTTATAATACTTGTAAATTACAAGCGTATTGCGTTCAAGTAGCGAAAGTTAAGCAAAAGTACTTCTTATTTTTTTCTTACAGTGTTTGTATAGGAAATTTACAAATTGCTGCTTTAGAGCGTAGAGCCCTTTAAGAAAACAATTTCGACAAGTGTAATACAAATTTTCGTGGGCAAGGGAGGCAGGGGAAAGAGAGAAAAACGCTACCATACCACATCCGCGTGCGTCCCTAGCCAACAAAGAGTGTTTTTCATTATCGAAATGTCTTAACGTGTAAATGGCCTCTTATGACAGTTTTTCATAAAAACTATCGATGCCAAAATTTAAAATATTATATCGGTTTCAAAAAAACGCATTTTGATGTCAAAAGTTCTAACGTTTACCCTTGCTTGACGATTATTTTGAGAAAGATTTTGACAAAATTGTCAAATGTGTAAATGACCCCTTTAGCATGAAAATATCAAATATCTGCCAATGCGTCCGTTTACGTATGTATCATCAACATCGTTCAACAAAGCGCAGTTGGTAGGAGAGAGAAGAGCGAGGATTCCTCTCCCCGCTCTCCACTCTCCAACAAACACTGATTTTTTTGAACAATGTTGACGTACGTGTAAACGGGCGCAATGTAAATGGAGACGAACAAACCGAAAAATTGGTAGCACTGTTGCTTATGTCAATCTAAGAAATATCGCTTGGTAGCACTTTGCATTAAAAGTGAAATGCAACTGCTAGCAAATGTCATCTGTATAGCATTTGATCAAAAGTTTAGTTGGTTCGAACAAAGTTTATTTTAACAGTTTTTGTGCAAAGTGAGCTCGTCAAAAGGATGTACTTGATAATAATTGAATCAAAGGAAACGATTAGCGTGGAACCTGCCAAACGAAGAAAAGACTAACGGATCAAAAAAGGGGGTAAGTGGAAGAGGGGTTAAGAGAATCAATGTACAATCGAGTATTTGATTAATAAGTGTCGATTACATGTGTCGTATTGATCAAATTTTAATAATATATACAGTAAAACCTCCCGTATTACTTCGTAATTTGATCAGTGAAACATTCGATAATGAAACAAAATTCGTGCATGGAAGGGGTAGGGAAGAGGTAGAAAATTTCTACCATATCACAATCCGTGGTTTCCTATGTACAAAAGTGATCTTTCTATCGATAATGTTAAATTCGTAAAAGCCTCTATTACGCTATAATTTAGTCTAAACAATTATTTGAAACTAATACATTTCCGTCTTCACTCTCTGAGGATAGAGCATTTCTTCTCCCATTTCACATTCTTTGTTTTTAGCAGAAAAAAGTTGTGAAATCTATAATACAATTTTTATGGACAGTCGATATATATGTTGTCAAAGAACATATTAGTGATATGATTGATTTGTCTATACAGTGAATATGAAATCAAAATTATGCGAGACCAAAGTGCAAGTGTTAACCTAATTTATGTTATCAAAAATGTATTAATAAGATCGAAAAAACTTTGCAAAATTGTTATATGTAAAAAAAATTATGCATAAGACTCGTCACTGATTTCAATTGATAATTGGAAATTTGATCTAATTGCTTAACACACATTTCAGCATGCTTGCCAGAAGATCGATAACTCTTAAGTTAAGAGTTTCTCATCTTTTTTCACTTTTTTTTAAGCATATTTGTCCTGGTATTTGATATGCCCAAAGTTTAAATCGAATAGTTTGCAATATTCTGCGCAATCATCTTTGCTAAAACGGTAATTAGAGTGAATCAACTAACGCGTATTGAACCACTTTTTGAATGCGCCAGATATTCCAGTTATGACATTTGAGTAATGGAACAGTGTTGGGTGAATCGATATTTAAAAAATTACTATTGTTATTCTAATCAGGTGAAGTTTATAGATTGGAATTTGAACTGAAATTACAGTGTCACACTATGGATAAATACAACACGAATAAATGCGAAAACCCCATAAGGGTGCAGAGGTGCTTTGAAGCCTTTTTATGCGGTCTCATGAAAATATGTATTAATGCAAAGAATTCGAGAAAAAAAACGTGTTGCATAAATTCGTACTCTACTGTATAAAAAAAAATCTTATGCGAGGTATAGACTCGTCAAATGATTATCAATCATTAGAGGGTATATTGGAAAATTTTATCTAATTGCATTTACACACCAACTCAATATTTCAAGCATAGCTTGCCACAAGAGAGATCGATAGACGTTTCTCAAGTCTTAAGCGCCAAAAACAGATTCAGTCTCACTGATCATCATCGTCTGATTTAACATTATGTGCCAGTGTACAATTTAAAATAAATGCGCAGAGAATATTGAGCAACATTTCATCAAAATTATTTAAATTTTTAATTAAAATTGCCTTACTATTGATAGACAAGCCCAAAAGTTTTTATTTATGTAATTCTAAGACTAACAACACTCCTATCTTCTCTTTATATAAATTCGTTAATGACGTTTAAATTTTCTTACAGGTCGAAATTCCGATTAATTTACGTCATTCGAACGCACTGCCATTACTATAATTAGCTTGCACAATAAAATAATAAAAAAAAAAAAAAAAAAAATCAACACAAGAAAACACCAGCCTTATACCCATTTTAATACAAATGCTGTGATATCAGCAACTAAAAACATAAAAAAAATACGATAGGATAAATAGAAGCTTGTTAGCTTTTTAAAATTGTGATCCAGCCTCATTAATAAGAAATTAAACGGAAAACAAGATCCAGACTTAAATTTAACCAAATAAGACCCCCTTCGGTAGAGAACGCTACATCGTTTAAGACAGCTTTAAGTCCAAATTAAGGGAAATCACTGCTGCTACTGCTGCTGCTAGTGCTGCGACGACTACTACTCATACTACTACTACTAATAGCACTACTATAACTACAACAGTTGTGTTGTAATTTTTATAAAAATTAATAAACATAATTTTCGGTCGTTTTTCATCTGCTTTGATTGATCGAGTGTAATCCTTGCGACTTTGGATTTTGCATTCGGTCATGTCTAACTCTCACTACAATAATCATCAGAACAACTATCGGTCCGGTGGTTCATCTTCGACTCGTAATTACAACAATCATGTGAATCATAATGGCGAAACGGCAACTGACTATCGTCAGTACCCGACTGGCGGCAACGGTTTGACTAAACTAAATGGTCATGTTCCGAAACCATTGAGCAATATAGCTGTGCCAGATATGTGTCTATTCTGTTTTGAGGTGCTAGACTGTGAATTAAATAACATGGAAGGCCCAATGGCACCGCAATTCACCAACGATCCATAGTGAGTAGTCTAAAATTATATTTAAAATTCTTTATCTCAAAAGTTTTTTGGATTTTTTATTTTTTTTTTTTTTTACTAGCCCATTGTTTGTCACCTGGAAGACAGGACGTGATAAGCGCTTACGTGGCTGTATTGGAACATTTAGTGCAATGCATTTGCACAATGGCTTACGCGAATATGCGCTCACGAGTGCCTTGAAGGATTCACGTTTCGCTCCGATCTCACGCGACGAACTGCCGCGCTTAACTGTTTCCGTTTCGATTTTACAAAATTTCGAAGAGGCACATAGCTATCTCGATTGGACTCTGGGCGTTCACGGAATACGCATTGAGTTTACAAACGAGCGTGGCTGCAAAAAGACTGCTACATACTTGCCACAAGTGGCAACCGAGCAGGGTAAGTTCTCTCAAAAAAAAGTAAACAATGTTTTTTTTTTTGTTTTTTTGTGCAGATTAACGATGATTTCTCTTATCATTCAGGTTGGGATCAAACTCAAACCATTGACTCATTACTCAGGAAAGGAGGTTATCGCGCTGATATCACTCCAGATACACGCAAAGCAATCAAATTGACACGTTATCGTTCGCAAGAAATACAAATGCACTATAAGGAATATCGTGAGACTGTCGAACGCCGCAGTCAATATGGCAAAGTAGCATGCTAACAGAAAGCTCATTATCCATTAATTGGCATGCCACAAAAATTCATGATGGACCATTTAAGGTGTCATAATATCGTTGTATGACTGCAAAAATTTCGGATATTTTCACGATTATTATGGCCATGCAGAGAGAACGATCATAAACTACTCAATACAGCAAAATCAGCAGCAGAAGCAGTTTGATATACCTATAAATAGTTTTAGAAATAGATATTCTAATTACGGCAATTTATATTACAATTATATATAGTTTACAAAGAAACAAAAGTAACAGCAATCATGTTATATATACGCATGTGCGCATAGGCAATAATAACGTTTTCCAAATTCACACATACAAGTACACTAAACAATCTAAGTATAAGATTAATTCAAAAAAAAAAAAAAAGGAAAATTATCTAACAAACATTCTAAAAAATGCCAACATCGAAGTTTAAACGGTTTTAAAATTTAAGTAAAAAGTTAAATTTAAAGTTTTCATTTTTTTTTTTTTTTTTTTTTTTTTTGTGACGCTGAGTTGATTTGAAACAAAATCCTTCATCAAGTACGAGGTAAACACACATACACACACTGTCGTGTTCATTATAATATAAATTAGTTTAAATGCAAATTTTTCATGATCGTGTAAATTATGAATTTTGTAAATTATTTTTAAATTATTTCTGTTACATCATGTAAAATATAGGACGGTTTTTTTTTTTTACCCAACGCCTTCAATTACTGTTAATCACTGTTAGTTTACATTTTGAAAAGTTGTTATGTTAATGAAGGTTTTTATACGAGTATACAGCCCGATTTTAAATGAATATTCCCCGAGGGTTTTTTCTCCAGAATTTCTTGCTCGCGATAAAAGGAAGTGTTCTAAGCCTCAATTAATGGGAGAATGTGATGATATTTGCTTAAAAATGTTCTACGTTCTTGCCCCCTTTAAATTCACTTTCACCATGTGTTTAGAATGGGAGAGTTTTTTAGGAATTCGCTGGGAAAAAATTCCCGAGAATATTAGGAATCGAGCTGATAATGAACAAAATATATAAAAACTCCTTCGATTAGGATATGAGTTTAGTCCGTTTTCATTGCAATGTTTGAACACGATCATGGATTTTGAAACAGATAGAAACTGGTCACGAGAAAAATTTGATTAAAATTTTTTTAAATACATCTTTTCATTGACTACCGTCTCAAGGAAAGACATCGAGCCTTTCTGATATGAAAAAACCATCCTATTCATTTTTTAATATCACATTTCTTTGCCAGGGAAGAAATCAGACATATAATCTTAACAAAAGTGCTGCGATAAAACAATTCTTTATTAATTGTCTCAAAATATACTGCCTTATTCATAGAAATGCTAAAATGGATTTTAATTTCATATATTTTTGACAGTAAAGTCACCGTAAAAACGGTTGAATCAACGTTTTATTTCTGTGAAAAAGGCTAATAATTTAATAAAAGCAAAATATAAAATTCTAAAAACTCGAAGTCAATTTATTGATTAGCGAAAGGACAGTTCAAGAAGCAAAAAAACGCTCGTATTAATCGTAATATATTCTTAAAATCAATTTAACAAAAAGCAATATTAAAAGACATAAAAAAAAAATATATAATAGTTTATAAAGGATAAGAAAATTTTTATTCTCTCGCGATCCAAGCAAGAATTTCTTACGTCATATGTTAAAAAAGCGGAAAAAACTTTTTGTTCGCAGTAAATGGCTTTATTAACTCATTTTTTTTTTAAACGTTCTTTAAGGAATTCAAAAACTAATCTCGTTTCTTGATGGAGAACAGCAAAGCAGTTGTTGTAGTTTTGTATGTGTGTTTTAGATTATTTACTTAATAAGTTATTTAGTATATAAAAGGAAAACTTTTGTCATTATTGAGACGATAACGGAATAATATAATGACGCAGAGTTGAATTTTTTCCTCTAATAATGAACTTAAAGAAAACGGAATATACAAATAAATTTAAGGAATTCGTGCGATCTTCTTATAATCAGTTTTTAAATATCAACCAAATATGTGCTTATAGAAGTTTTATTCATTTTTTTTTTTTTTTATATAAATCGGAATCGGTTCTAACTTGTTTATAGTTCATTTTTAACAACGGAGACATACATATATAGTAGTAGGTATATAGAAATAGTTATAATTGCTAACATTTGTTTGATATTTTTTTGATTTTCATATTGTCTTGGTACTAAAACAAAAGCAAAATAAATTTTTGAATTCTTAAAAATCCCATTGAGGAACGAAAGAAAATTTGTTGTTTGAATTAAAAGAAATTTTTCAAAAAAAATAAAATTAAAATGTCATTCCCAGGGGTGTCACTATACCCGGTACATGTTTTCGGGGTCGTCGAATATGAATTTGAGGTCTGAATAGCTCCATCGGCTCCAAATTCAGCCATAACCTCAAAAAACCCCTGGTCGAGGAAGCTTTTTGTGGTTATATGTTAATCTAGAGCCAATTGAGACATATAGATCACAAATTGGGATTCAGCTACCCCGAAAACATACACAGCCCGATTCGGAATATTCCCGGGGAATTTCCGGGAATTAACTTTTCTCAGGGAGCTAAACTTCTGCTTTTTTAAATATTTGGGGTAAGAAAATTTATGGAGAATGGATATTTGACCCATAACCATAATTTTCCTTACCCTATCTATTTAAAAAAGGAGAATTTTAGTCTCGAGAATCAAGTCAAAAAAAAAATATTCTCAGCAATCGCACTAACCACCTCTAACCAGATCAAAAATCATCATTAGATCATTTAGGTGAAGCGTCTAGTTTTTTTTTTTAAATTTTTATTGGTCATGTTTTATTTAGTGCATCTACTTTCTACTATGTGAATCATCCCAAAGACAACCAGATAATATTTTACTGCAATATTCGATCTTCATAAAAAGCGATGTCCTTTTTTCAATTTTTATAAAGAAACGAACAATTTTATACTTCTTCTAATTTTGCTGTAACATTGCCCTGAAAAATGTGAAAAGACGATAAGAAACTTTCAATATTCTCATATAGGTCTCCATCGAAACCGTATTAAATTTATATGCACGCAAATAATTCGGCTCCCTCGCACGTATGATAAAAATCAATATCATTTTCCTGTATTCCTTGTTCCCATCGTACCAGTTATTATAAAAAGCAGCCGGCATTAGCTTATTGCCCGCATCAGTGAATTCACTGCCATTGTAGCAGATGAATAGTGTGAATACCAGAAACGACATTAAACCGATACCGTATTTAAACGCATGCGCAGCACTGATCATAACCATCGAGAAGCCCATCAGGCAAATCGCGATCGACGATGTTGCGAAATTAACTAAAAATGAGATATTAAAAATTTCATTGATCTGACACGAATAGTCCAGCAATCGATAATGATAATTCAGTAAGTACTTCAGCCGTTCATTGGCATTTGGAGACGATGCATCCAATTTCTCGATTGATCTTGCCAAATATTCAAAATGCATTTGAATTTGCGTAATGAAAAAGCACAATAGAAATTCACCAGCCATTATGAACGCAACACCGCTGAGCGATGAGATCACTTGGCAAATGTATGCAGCGATGAAGGAGATTATCGATCGCTGATTCGATCGATTCTGCCACGGATACCACGTGAACGATTGATAGCGATATTTGAATTTTACATTGGGTGTCATGAATTCATAGCCGAGCTCACAGATCGGCATCAAATTGTACATCGTGAAAGCGAACATAAAGAAGATCGTTGTGGATTTCATTAAAACGTGCGATCGCTGTAGAAAGTTTCCAATACGAAAAAATCTATAATTCCATGAATTCGCTTTCGGGAATATTTTTTCAAATTCCTCAAGAAGATACTCAATACGCTGCTCATATCCATAGAGCATGGACATTTTGCAAGTGCCAACCAATGTTAGACCCAGTACACCGCCAGCTTCGAATATTTCACCAAATTCATCGCACCGTTCACATTCTCGGTTTCGGCCTCATCCTCGTCGTAGTGAAAAATCTTCAGGATCATATAAACAATCATGCCAAAATTCTGATAGACCATATTAATCGCTCCGAAATAAAAGCCCACACGAAGTAATATTCTCAGGATTTGCCCATTTTTTTGTGCATCTGGAGAGCCTTTCCATTGATAGCTCGGTGCCATGGCTAATCTCAGTGCCAAATTTGGGTAATAAATGAATTCGTTTAGTCGGTATTCGCGTAACATTTTACCCTTTGGCTTACAAAGAACTTTTTGCTATAATTGAATGTCGCAACGGGTGATTCGCTTTTTATACGGTCCTTCTTTGAAAGGATTAAATGCGGGAATATTCAATGTGAAGTGAAAATCCAATCAACGATATATGAACTTTGATATAATATTCATAATAAGATATAATGATGTCAATTTTTCAAATTAAGGACTTTTTTTAAGTTGTTTTATTTTCTCCCTCTTTTGATGCCCAGCGTAAGCAGGGTATATTAATTTTCTGCGGAAATTGTAACAGCTGAAAGCTCATACACAAATATGAATATGTATACAGGATCGAGAACTGAATAGACTTAGACGTGTCCGTCTTTGATTGCGTCTGTCATCCCATCTGTCATTCTATCTGTCATTCTGTTTATCTGTCCCAAGGCGTTATTCTTGTTTGAATGATGTCTTTTGTAACTGTCTCTTGTTTGTCCTCATGTGTATATGAGAATTTCATTCGAAAAAATTCGGTACAGCAAGAAGTTTCAAATATTTGGACACAATAATCAGCCAAATCGAGAATCTAGTCGATTCCACTGGAAAATATCAATAGATGCGTTCAATTATGGTCTAAGTTTTCAAACTGGTATAACAACTAGTCGGGTTTGATGACCGACTTTATCTTTTTTCTAATGTTACGCTTTTTTTTTATTTATTTTTATTTTTCATCAATCGACTCAGCAATTTTTGATTTTGGGATTTAAATGGATACGACAACTTCTACAACTTCTATCTAATGCCCAAATTTTTATTCGCTTAATGTCCTATATTTCCAAGAATCACCACTGTGCAAATTGAGCGCATTTAGCAAGCACTATTGCTTCTCACAAAAGAGAAGATGAAGCCGTTTGAGCCAAATTGGATAATTTTAAGATTGCTTAAACGGTTTCGCAAGCAAATCAAAAGGGTGGAGGTATATCAAGGAAAACTAATGGATACAGCTATATTCAATATAATACTTAGCAGCATTGCCAAGGCTTTTGATTGCTCAAAATTGTGATTATTTACGTAGAACAACTCCTGATAGCGAAAAAAGGGATAACCGGGCGAAAGAAATTGACCATAGCAGAAAGAGAATTTAGGCTTCAAGTGGCAGGGAGAAGGTCGAAAGGGTGTGCCCAAAAAGAAATTAACGACTTAACGAAAATCTATCAGGATTGGACCTAAGTGAACCTGATGCCCCAAATCGATTGTGGCCAACCTTTTTTTCAAATACGGGTGCAGTTTTTCATAACAACTCGATTGGATATACAGTAGACCTACAGTAATATGACAAATATTTTGTAGGGCTATGTCGAACTGTGGAATTTCTTGCATTATAGAGTGCTATCAAAGACCCCCTATAGACCGTAATCTTTCACAAAAAAGAGTACCTTGCAATCTGACAAATTACAGATCCAATGATAAGATTCTATTTGTTATATACCAGGCTCTCTTTTTGAACGATTTTGTGGGAAAATAATTACAGTTTTTTCATCTAATACGATTTTTCAAATTTCTGGAACATATACCCGAATTAACCATGAGCCACGTATGTATATTTTTTACACGATTTTTAATGTCGAAATTTTTCTAAATCGATTCTATTTCCATGACATCCCTGAATAATATACATATCGGATTTAAGAAGTTCTGGTTAAGACAGGGGCCGGTTTTCCGGGGGCTACTGTATTCGGCGGGCGCAAGAAGGATTATCGCGGGCGCGATCTGTTGCCCACAGTTTTTGAGTGGGTAACCACACCTATTTTATTCAACAAAGCCCTGATTCTCAGTTTTTGATGTGAGAACATATCGACCCATAACCGCCACATTGACGTAAGTAACATTTTTTCCGAAATTGATTTTTTGATGAAAATATGTTCTAATTCCTGAAACTCATCACCTAGTAAAATATTACGAAGATATGCTCAATATTAACGGAGATATTGCACTATAAGTTTTATAATTTGTATGCCAGTCAATGCAAACAAGTTCAGAAAAAACGCTCTCCTGTAAAATTTGTTTTTTGTCACTTACGTCAATTTGGCGGTTAGGGCTCGATATAATAACTATTCGAAAGCTTAATCGAAGAAAGAGAGAGAGATAGAGAGAGAAAGAGAAAAAGAGAGAGAAAGAGAAAGAAGAGAAAGAGAAAGAGAAAGAGAAAGAGAGAGAGATAGAGAAAGAGATAGAGCGAAATAGAGACAGATAGAGAGGGATAGATAGAGATAGAGGGAGAAAGATAAAGAGAGATTGAGAGATTAGAGAGATGAGGAGAGATATAGAGAGACAGAGATGGATAAAGAGAGATAGAGGGAAGAGATAGAGATTGAGATAGAGAGAGAGTGCTAGAGATAGATAGAAAGAAATAGAGAGAGATAGAGAGAGAATTAGAGAGAAAATTAGAGATATAAAGACATAGGGTGATAGAGATATTGAGAGAAAGAGAGAGATAGACAGAGATAGAAAAGAGCAATAGAGGGAGAGAAAGGAGGGAGAGGAAGAGAGAGAGAGAGTGAGAGCGAAAGAGAGAGAGATGGGGAGAGAGAGGGAGAGAGAGAGGGAGAGAGAGAGGGAAGAGAGAGAGGAGAGGAGAGAGAGGAGAGAGAGGAGAGAGAGAGAGAGAGGAAGAGAGAGAGAGAGAGGAAGAGAGAGGAGAGAGAGAGGGAGAGAGAGAGGAGAGAGAGAGTGAGAGCGAGAGAGAGAGAGAGAGAGGAGAGGAAGAGAGAGAGAGAGGAGAGGAGAGAGAGAGAGAGAAGAGGAAAGTGAGAGAGAAGAAGGAGAAGAGAAAAAGAGAAAGATAGGGTGATAGTGAGAGCGAGAGAGGCAGAGAGTGAGAGATTATCTTATGTTAGCTCTATGTCCCTATTTCATGTTCCTCTTGCGTTCCATCTTTCATTTCCCGATGTCCTTATATAATATTTTGTTTTCTTTCAATTATGCTCTTCCGGCCTTAAATCTTCTTATGATAAATACTCAATAATGATGAAATAAGATTGGCAAATAAGAAATAAATGCAATAATTTTTATAGCGCAATCAACAATGAACAGGTGCGGCACTACAAAACAAAAACCGAATCTCTATTGGCGTCAATGGCGCGTAATATAAATATATATATATATATAATAAACGGGCCAAATACGTTGAGCTGTCAGTATTCCCCGTAACTAATCACGGCAAAATGCAATAAAATACGTGGGAAGACAGGTAACACTGACTTGGCTGCGTCTTGTAACTCTTGGTAGCGATCTTGATCGACGGGCCTTTATTTCTATCTGCTCCTTTGTACGTACTACATACATATGTATGTATATACGCCGGTATGTCTATCTCTCTATCGGCGTTTAGGTCTATCTGTCGCACCGATTGTCCGTCCATTCGTTGGCTATACATATCCCATTGCATTCGTGGCGCTTTTCGGTCTGGCATCGCTTTCCAATGAAATCATCTTTTGTTTCCCAACAACCGACGACGCGCCGTCGATATCGTCGACATCGCCGCCAGCTATGATTGTAAACTATTTTCGAAATTCCACGTCATCTCAAGGCGTACCAAAAGAAAGGCAAAGAAACTGCATACTTGTGTACACATATCGCAGTATATACATACATACAAACATACATACATAAATACAATATATACATATATAAGGCCAGAGGAACGATTTATGGAATTTTCGCGAAATGCACACGCAGTAAAGATGTAACTAATCCTTGCGAGAACAATGCGCCAATGGTGCTTACAACAATGTTGGAGGGAACTGTTTGTTTGGCTTTTGTTTTCCAGTATTCTTTTCTTGTATCTCAAGTACCATTTTATGACCATTGGCGCAGGTAGAACTAATTATTTCATTGTTCAACTCATACAGAACCTTGAATGCACACTGATAGAGCGAGCGAGCGAGGAGAGAGAGAGAGAGAGAGAGTGAGAATGCGTTGCAATGCGATTGAACAAATTCAAAGGAAATTCCCAAAAATGTTCTATTGATCGGACACTTCACACCGCACTGACGGACTGACACACCAGGGCACTCACTGAGCGCGCTGGACGCATCGGTTTTTGTTCTGCTCAATCAATTACCATGACCCGCTGTGATTTCAAGTGTCTTGTCCATTGTTGGTAAACGCAGCGCGGCTCTATAAGGATTTTTACGCCTCTCATGTTGAACAAAAAAAAAAGAAAAAAATGAAATGAAATGAAAAAGAAAAGAAAAGAAACAAGAGGAAGAAATGAGGAAAGAAAGGAAAAAGGAGCGCACAGCGCCTAAAACTGAGCCGTCGTGTATTGAAGCTGACCTGTAATCTGGTCAGTCATGCACGCTGTGGCTCTTGTAAATTCTCAAGTGGCTATTAAGCAAATTCCATTGTTTCGTTGAGTGGCCGATGTGCTCTTGTCGCCTACTGCCTTCTGACACGTTGTCAAGATTCTCGCTCTTTTGGCTATTATTATTATGATCTTGCCTTGTTATATACACTTCCATTGTTGTTGTTGTTCGTCTTGGCCTAAGTTGGAAACGTATTGCCAGTCTCACTGGGATGCTCATGCGCATGTTCACGGGATAACCTAAATGCGCTTGTCAAATGCCCGAGCCCGAAGCATTGCTCTGAGCTCAGAGCGCTATCCTAAAATCGTATTAACTAGACGCCATAATTGCTGCCATGTTCGGATCAATTCTGGGAGTAAGGTAGTTAAGAAAGGTGTTTTATAAAACAAAGCAAAGAAAGAAAGAAGGAAAAAAAAAACATCTGTACAAGAGGGAAAACTCCGACGCCTGCGGTTATACCAGCTGAAATCTTTAAGGGGGCAAAAAATTATCTTTTTGTAAATTCCGCTCATTCCTGACTTTCGATCTTTCGATCTCCATCGAAGTCAGTTCTAAATGCATTTATGTACATCTGAAGAACGAGTTCCCATATTGGACCGATAGGCCGGTTCTACAGAAAAACTTTTAAAAATAGCTTCACGATCGTCATGAAACTAAAGTATATTTTACGGAGATCCGTTTTGACTCTTAGGCCCGATTTCACCAAGCTATTTAAATGAAACTTAAATGAAAAAACTGTCAAATTTCATAAAAAAAATTAATTGGTGAAATCGGGTCTTAATGTTCTTCGTTTTCCCCCAAAAGTGCAAATTTTTATGATCGTATTATTATCAATTATGATATATAGAATGCAGTTCATTAATTTTTACAACAAACGTATACGTAATGTCACGGTCCACTACATTATCGAAATCATACGTCGGGTGCTAAAATATAAAATTGCACGATGGGACCAAATATTGAGGTTTAGGGATATCAAAAATAGATAATGACCGATTCTCAGACCTACCAGATATGTACACAAAATTTCATAAGAAGCGGTCCAGCCGTTTCGGAGGAGTTTGACAACAAACACCGCGACCCGAGAATTTTATATAAGTATGAGAAAGATCTTTAAAAAAAACTTCCGGCTTAATAGTTTTTGTGGTTTTCATGACAGACTCCAGTACTGAAGGTACTCCTAAAAATGGTCCAATCACGCCCATTCTTGAACTTGGTCTCACTCATGGCCCTGCCAATACGCATACCGATCTTCATAAGGATAGCTCAACACCTTCGATAAGAAAACTGTATTTAGACAGACAGACGGACAATCCTAGCTCGAATCTCCTGAAAACGCTGATCATTTCTATGTTAATATATACATACGAACTCCTCTATAACGAATCTTCTGAAGGCCCTTTCGCAACATTTTAAGTGCATTTTTTTCTCCTCATAGTTAATTCTCTAAAAAAAAAAAAAACGGGAAAAAATTATCCTCAGAACAGCTTTTAAACGGACTCTGCAAGATTTTTAAGAGCTTCCAGCTATATCTAGCGTTTTTTAAATATTTTTATTCAATAGTTCTAGCTAGAATTCTAGCAGTGCTGTCAGCTTTTCGGTCGCAAATTTTTTCCCCGCTCTTTTGAATCGCGATAAATCCAAGCCAACTCCCAAGCTAGATCGGATTTTTGGTGGAGCTTATTTGACTTAACACCTTACTTAGTATTAAAGCTAATTGAAAAAAAAAAAAGATTTTTGTTTACCTTTTCGATTTAAAACCTGTACAGACATCAAATTTTTTATCGATTTTTAATTCAGCTAAAATCAAAGCAAAAATGTTTTATTTTTATATTTTTTTAAATTTATTTATTAACTTTTTTTTTTTTCAATTCAATGAGTGCAAACCGATCGGATATTCTTTCTAATTGGAGCTCACACGCTTTTTCCCCATTCAGTCTTCTTTGTGCTTTTTACGATGACGGTTCGTGACCGATCCAACGGACGGATGGATGGATGAATCGTTGCGATATTTTAAGTGATTAGTAATTTTATCACTTCGCTACTCATTCATTTTCCACAGAAGAGGAACAAGAAGAAGAAGAAGAATATAGAAACAGAAAATTAAAAAGCCACAAATTCTTGTCAATTTCAATTAAATTCGCATGAAATTAAAACAAAAAAAAAAAAAAATTGAGACAAAAAATCCGTAGCGATCGCCGCCGCGTTCGTTTTTAATTGTGAGTAAATGAGAGACGCCAATTCATTCTCCCCAAATACAAACAGACATTAAAAATTGTATGCAGAACTCGCATTAAACGAAAGGAAAGAAAACGAAAAAAAAAAATTTTTTTTTAAATAAAAAAAACTGCAAATTCAAAAAACAAATAATTAATCAAAAATGGCAAAACGTGATCATAACCTGACGAGTTGGCATTAACGTTCGCAAATTATGCGACTGTGACCATTTATTTATTTAAAAAAAAAAAATTTTTTTTTTTTGAGTAATTCTGGCAAAAAGTGTTGATAAAAAAGAATTTCGCACATTACCGTCAAACAAAAAAAAAAAAAAGCACACCGAACACACAGCCGTACAGACACACACGAATCGGAATGGACGTTTGTACGTACACACAGATACTTTATGCAATTCAGCCGTTCTGCCTTTTCAACTAGTTCATACATACATACCTACATATAATAGTTGTTGTTGTCAACTGAAAAAATTTCTTCAATAGTTCCAAAGTCGCCGGCAACGATCGCAAAAATGTCGACAAAAAATTGAGAAAAAAATTGATGAAAAAAGTAAGAAAAGGAAAAGTAAGTATGTACGCAAGTAGCCATCAATTGTATGTGGAGAGTGTGGAGTAAGTTGTGGCTGTGTCCGAGTGCATGTGTTCTAAGAAGTGGAAAGAGCTTAAAGACTCAATGAAAATCCATGCTCACATACAAATACAAAATGATATTGTACACAGTTGTAGGCGAGGCCAAAAGCAGGACTCCAGCCTCTAATCGAATACTTTGAGAACCCCATTTTACATTTTCTTAGCATATGAAATGAACTTAAAAGGGGAAACTCGATTCGTTCACTTAATCATTGCATAATCATACAAAAAATATTTACACATTTTTTTTCCTTCGATTTCATTCTGTGCTGATTTTTCGAAATTCTCGAGATTAGAATGAACTCATTTGACTCCATCGATGTTGTACTGATTTACAAGGGGACGAAGAGCTGGCAACACGAAGCTTCATGTTTCTTATAGGCATTTTCATATGTCGTATTATTGCGTTTAAACTTTCCCGTTGTAGATAGAAATCAACTTAGATTTTTCCCGTTTTATCATACAAAATAAAACGAGAAACTTCCGTTTTAATTATAAAAAAGTAGTAAACAAGATAAAATTCCTGCATTATTAACTGATACAAAATTTATTCGAAATCTTGAAGGTTATTCAGTCGAACTAGTAAAGAATCGCTAAAACAAAATCTCATACGAAATTGTCTAATTAAAGATTTGTAGGTTGTTTCCACATACTCAATTGTAAGAAAACGAACGGACATTTGCAGATAATTTGGCTTCATTTTCTATAATAACAATATTCACTCATATTTCACGATTAAGAATCCAAAAGATAACCACAATTTAAGTGACAAATGTCATGTACGTCATTATTGTACACCCTTTTTGACTTATCGTTTTAGCTTAAAAACAAGTATTCGACTATAAACGTATATGTAAATGCCCTATTAAGGAAATATTCATTGTTCGGATTATTGGAAAACTTTTCGTGGAGATAGAAATCATATCCACTCGTCAAATGAAAACAGCGACGTGACGTAGATATGAGAGAAAAAAAAGAGTAGAAAATATTTCAGCAAATATTTCCGATTACGTAATTTGACTTCGATAAATCTTGAAGGCATTAATTACAGTCGAAACTCAGTATAACGAACTCCTCTATAACGAACTCCTCTATAACAAAATCCTCTATAACGAATTCGTCTGTAAAGGATTTCTTCTAGGGATGTTCCGATCATGACTTTGGCCGACTAGTCGTTTGTAAAAATGCCGATTAGTCGGCCGATTAGTCGGCAATGCCACCTATATTTTTAGGAGCTTTCGTTACAATTTTGCTGAGTAAAAGCAAACCTCTTTCTCGAATTCGAATCCAAATAAAACTCAAATTTTAAGTTGTAAACAGTGCTCATGTAACGTCATTACTTCGTTGTCCATTTTTTCACTTGATATGTTTGGCATTTATAAAAGAAACAATTATTTTCGATATAAACTATAGCTCTTATTACTCGCCGATCACACTTATGAAACATGTTTCGAAAACATCCCATTTGAATGCATGAGAAAGAAAGGGAAACAAAGATTGTTTCGGAACATTCAACAAACAACCGTTTCTTTACTTCGAACGTCTTTTTCTGCTTATAAATTGTTTTAAAACATGTTTTCATACGTGTGACCGGCGAGTTAGAGATTTTCAAACATTTCTGTGATTGGAAACAGAACAAATTGTCTGCGTACATTTTATTGCAAAATATAGACAAAGTAAGTAATCGACTGGTCGGCGATTTTTGCCAACTAGTCGTCGACTAGTCGCCGACTACAAAAGTTGCCGACTAGTCGGAACATCCCTAATTTCTTCATATAGCGAATGTTCTCAAGGCTTTTTTTCGCTACATTTTTAGTGCCGTTTTTCCTTTATAAAAAATTCTGTCTATAACGGATTTTTTTCCAAGTCCTTGAAATTCGTTATAGCGAGTTTCGACCGTAAATGAAATATCTTTTCAATATAAAATTCGGTTACTTTTGAGGCCTTCAACCGAGGCGTTTAACCCCGCAAAAATTCTATATCCATCAACTGAGAAGTGATCCGCTGACTTAGGACCCTTTTATTTTTGCTTGCATACTTCAATACGGGGGTGTTGCGAATATTCGCATCTGCATCCGAATTCGCATCCGCATTCGATGCGGATTTTCATGCGGATGCACTGCTGATTGTAAGAGAAAGAGACAAAATGTGTCATAATCCGTTATGGTTTTCTTCATAGCAATTATGTGTTGCCCTTCATACCGTCGTTTTTGTCTGCTGTCCTTGTAAATAAAAAATAGCCTTTGGAGTTGAAAGTAATGAAGGTTAACAAAGTTGGTTGGAAAATTGAAGACAAATATTTTAATAGTTTGTATTAAATAGCGGTTTTTCATTTTGTCTCCTACACTCGAAATTAAAATGGGACTTGTACGAAAGTTGGCAAGAGTGTTTCCTTTGTAGCCATAAACATCATCCACAAAACTTTCTTTGTTGGCTCCATTATTAAGGGTACCTCCAGTACTAGGGTCTGTCATAAAAATCCCAAAACTGCCCCAAAACCGGACTTTTTCGAATTATTTGAATGAATTTGAGCGTATATTTAAGCCTTCTATTTGAATTCAAAAAATTCGTAGGTATAATTGGGCGTGGCAAAGGGGCTTTGTTTCATAAATAAATTGAACAAAATTGTTGCCCCTTATGGCCTTAAAAATTTCTAGAATATTATTTTTTAATGGACCTGTTTTTTGGGCGCAGTTTTAAAATTATTTAGGCATGTGCTTTTGTGTCGGCTGTTTAATTTTCAGACTCGCCTGACTATAACACCCTTACTTATTTGAAATGATTTCTTTAATTTACTGATAGTGCATCGATTTCAAACTTCCAGTATGTATGTATTTTCGGTTTCAATAAAATTTTACTGGTAATGCAGGTGAAATTGAAGTATTAGTAAAAATTTACTGGCACCGCAAATTGAATTGCAATATGAGTAAAAAAAAAAAATCATTTTACTGCATTTTTACTGGTAATGAAAAGTGCCAATCTATGCTACAGATAACTGAAATAAGGATTAATGCAAAAAAAAACCCATAAGTGTATGGTGCCCTGAAGCCTTCTTTATGATTTCTCATGAAAATATTCATACCGTAAGTGAAAAAAAATTATAGTAAAATATGTTGCATTTATCCGTACTCAAACTGTAATATTTATTCCTTCTTAATTCGAATTCAAACCCAAATAGTTCCACTGACCTTGAAGAGCCAACAAAATATTCCATCAACCCCAATCGTCATTTAAGTTTCCATTCGGAGAATTGATTAAACCCTATTATTCATAACTTAATCAATGAAATCGCTGCTTGCTCGAGTGAATTGAAAGCAAACGACTTTTTTTTAGTTCATATAAAATAACAAACAAAAGTTCGGTCGGTACTTAATGGATCCAAAAAATACAAGCAAAAACCAAATAAGATAAGATAAAATAAAACCAATTTTTCGAGAATATTGAACAATAAGCTAAAGCTTTCGTCCCACTGTTCCAATGTTTTAACTGTATTTGCTTCCGTTTTGGCAAAGGCGAAAAGCTTTTCATTCATACTTTGGCTGAAATACTAAGCTCATTTTTCACAAAAAAAAAAAAAAAAAAAAATTAAAAAAATAAGAGAAAACAAAATAAATTGAGGCACGAATTGTGGAGAGGCGAGCACTTCGTTCTGTAGTTTCGCGTTCACTTTTTACTCAATTCATATCCGTTTCGGTATCCGAACCCTAGCGCACCCTCACCGTCGACCTCACCGGCACCACCAGCAACCCACATCCGCTCTCTTCTATCCTCTCTCACTCATGCAAGCGACGTTACACTTGACATTCTCATTGGAGTTGAGAAGGTCATCTTTACGCTTGCGATTGTGTGTATGTGTGCCCGTATTTATGTACATACATATGTCGGAATTTCTCTACTCGTGCAACCCCAATTTTACAAGTACAGTGTACTCTCTCTTAAGCGGACCGAAGAATATGTCCGATTGACAGAGGTGTCTGCTTATGAGGAAACTATGTATTTGAGAAGCAGCAATACTAGAGCATTCCCAAAAAGTGTTCGGATAAGAGGGCTATCCGCTTAAAAGGAGTGTCCGCAAAAATGACAGATTTTGTATAGAAATAGTAAAAATTTTATTAGTTTTAACTTTTGACGTTTATTAGTGTTTTTCGAGTATGTATTGCGGTATGTTTTGCTGTTGCGCACGTATGTCTGTATTTGTATTTGTTTGTGTGAATGTGTGTGTGTGTGCTAAAATCAGCTGTATCGCCAACGTTTGAAACGTGAGTATATAAGACGTCGTTCAGGGAATGTGTCGCGTATCTAGATGAAGGTATATATCATATATGGATGGATGGGTGGATATATATTCGGTGTATTTTGGATACATGGTACATTTACATATGTAAGGAACTTTTTGCAAGTTTACATAGAACAGAAGTGGCGCAGGGATGCACGGAGGAGTTCGTTCACAAAAATAGAACTTGCGAACTGAAGTGCGTACGTAGAGGGTAATTAGTGAGAGAGAAAAAGGCTCGTGGCTTTTCCGCATCATATTTTACGAGGACGCCCGATACAAAGTATTGTGTAGTATCGAGTGAATACGTCTTTTGAATTGCTCATTCTTTTTTTCTTTCTTTCTATATACCTACATTGTATGTGTATACATTTGTTTTTTTGGCATATCATTCGAAAAAGTTTAGGTCTATACGTTGGCAATGACTGGCACCGCATGCAATCCGCATCGAATGCACTGAATTCCGCGAATCACAACTCACTGAAGGCAACATGACGGCGGAATGACGCCCAGCGGCGATCAAGCGTCTACATATTTTTTTATTAAATTTATTTTTTTTTTTTTGTCGGTTTGTTGTTTTTTCTTGTGTTCGTTTTCATTTAATTTATTTTCATTTTCTTATTTTTTTTTTTTTTTTGTAAATCTGCAATCTGCATTTGTCGTCTACGATTTTGTATTACTTTTTTTTTTAATTTTTTTTTTGCGTTTCCAGTGACAATTTTGCTTTGCGTGTTTTTCTGTATTTCTTTTTTTTTTTTGCTTCATTTTTTTAAATATATTTTTTACTTTTATTTTGATTTGGATTTTTATTTTTTGCCGGCCGGTTTGTCTGGCTAAACGTACAGATAGCGATATGTTTGTCGTACTTTTTGTTTGTACTGTCGGCTGACTGACGGCGCGGCGGCGGCGGCGACGACCAAGACGACGAATTGCTGCCACCGTTTGACTTGATTGAGCTTGTATTCGAATTTTTCGGTCCGGTCTGATTTGGTTCTAGTTTATGCGAAGCTAAGCGAAAAGTGGGAAACCGCAAAACGATTGCACAACCCAGAAATGATTTGATTTCGAATTCAGTTGAATGACTTAAATCGGGAGCTGACGAACCCGGCTCCCCCTTCCTTATACAGTACCTACATGTATGTATGTATATATGTATGAATATTGTATATATGCACTGCATCTGTGCAAGTTTTTTCTTTTTTGTTAGGTATACCTATATATTTTTTTTTTCGTGGGTATTAAATTTTATTTCGGCCTTTTTATTTGCACCCACTGTCGCATGTTTGACATACCTACAAATATAAAAATGTTTGCCTTGAGTGCAATCAATTTATGAATTATTGGGGGAGATTTTTCGAAAGTGTTGGAGACTCCGATAAAAGATCATTCGTTTGGACGTTTCTGGGAAGCCAGGAAAAATACAAAATGTAATATCCAACTGCAGCGTAAGATCTTCAAAAGAGACACAAGTCATCATTTTATTGTGATTAATTTAAAATGCTATAAATGAGGCTTCAATATCGTGGGGGACTAAATAAATAAAGGAAGTCAACATGGGAAATGCCAAATTCTGAGTTGTGTCACTTTTGAAGAAGGTGTGCGCTTTTCTCTTATATGAATATAGTGTACTCTATCCTTTTTGGATGCTCTTGTATTCGTACTTCTCAAATAGTTTCTAATTACTTAAGCGGACATATTCTATTCATTTTTATGATCCTCATACTCAGTGCCGTCATTTAATCCAGGGTAATCTGTTTGAAATTTTTTAATCTGTACACTGACGTTTTAAGCACTAGGTAACTACCAGCGCCAATAATTCTTCTTCGCCCCCTAACAGCAATTTAGGGAGCTTACAAGTAGGTTTAAAAACTCCCCTTTATATCCGACGTCCTGGGCGGATGCCCAACCGTACCCAACGCTGCCCAAACGCAGCTACTGCAACCATAAGCCAAATGGGAGAATCTTCAAAGCTTGAAAGGTAAAATCCTGAAAACCCCAAATATGATAGAATATTTTATGCAAACTTCGAACGATCGTTCACTTTTCGGGTTATAACAGTTCAATGAAGGTAAGAGGGTGTAAGAAACGAAAAGCTGCTGAGCGATGTATTTTTTAATATGAACTTCGACCAAACAAAAACCTCATTTATGAACATTTTTTCGGATGATCAAGCAAAAAATGTTAAAATTATATAAGTATGATCCAAATTTTCGATCTCCCCTTAAAACGGGCGACTGACGACTCCAAATTATCCTAAAGAAAAATAGATAGAGAAGAAAGAGAGAGAGAGAGAGAGAGAAAGAGAGAGAAAGAGAGAGAAAGAAGAGAGAGAAAGAGAGAGAAGAGAAAGAGAGAGAAAAGAGAGAGAAAGAAGAGAAAGAGAGAGAGAAAGAAGAGAAGAAGAGAGAGAGAAAAGAGAGAGAAAAGAGGAGAAAGAGAGAGAAAGAGAGAGAAAGAGAGAGAAAAGAGAGAAAGAGAGAAAAGAAGAGAAAGAGAGAGAAAGAGAGAAGAGAAGAGAGAGAAAGAGAGAGAAAAGAGAGAGAGAAGAGAGAGAAAAGAGAGAAAGAGAGAGAAAGAGAGAGAAAGAGAGAAGAAAGAGAGAGAAAAGAGAGAGAGAAAGAGAGAGAAGAGAGAGAAGAGAGAGAAAGAGAGAGAAAGAGAGAAAAGAGAGAAAGAAGAAAAGAGAGAAAGAAGAGAGAAAGAAAGAGAGAAAGAAAGAGAAGAAGAAGAAAAAGAAAAAAGAAGAAGAAGAAGAGAGAAAGAGAGAAATAAAGAGAAAAAAGAAAGAGATAGAAAGTGAGGAGAGAATCGTCGGCTCGAACTTAAAAATAATTTTTATGATGAAGAGGCTTGTAGAGAGGTGGGTGGGAATTAGTTTTCCCCCGGCCCAGGCTTTCTGGAGGCAGCCTGGCATGGGACCTTTTTTTTGGTCGCACTTTTTTGTGAGGGGGCCCGAAAAAAAAATTTTCCCCGGCCCCAAATTTCTCTCGGCCTGATGATGAAGGTCATGATAGGCTGTAGGACGAATCTTACAGAAATTTGCAATTTTTCTGAGCTCATTCGAATCAAAAATTGCTAAAGATTTTAACTTTTATCAATTTTTGCCACTATTTTTGAGTTCAAATAAAATGTTGATAATTATACGGAAAGGCTAAAGCCTTAGTTTCAGATTGAATGCATACCTACATACGTACATACTTATTTATGTAAGTACCATTTTTTTTTTCATTTGACCGGAATGTATAAGACTTCAATAACTAGCCACAAAAAAATTTCACTAATTTTATTTTAATAGATTATTCGTCTATCATAAGACTCTTCATGTCTAAAAATAGCGAATTGATTTAATTATTTTTACTTTTTTTCACCTTATTATTATTTAATGAGTTTTTTTTTTAATTTTTATTTCTTCTATTTTGTCTGACGTTTTATGATCAAAATTAGAAATTAGAATTTCATTAAATTTTTCATTTAAATTACGTAGAATTCAATTTTCTACACTCAATACAATGTGTTCATAAATGTAAGTAGAGGTACATGTTTAATGAGACTGCAACAACAAAATCATATGATGCTTGAAGCGAAGTGTGGACAGAGCGATTGCGAGAGCGAGCTCTTGTGACGCACAACACAGCACAACAGAAATTTTGTTGTTATATGCTCTTTTGACGCTTTTGTGTGGGCCGGTATCTGATTATCAAACTCGTTCCCTCAGCTTTGCTCCCACAAATAAACACGCTCAGAGCTCGCAATCAAATCGCAATTGAAAGTGAGTCAAAAAACATAAGAGCAAAAACAAACAAAAACAAAAACACGAATAAAAACAATTTTTCGATAAAATTAAACGCTGCGATTACATATAAACATTTATGGCATAATATTGAAATGTGCGCTCTCTCTCTCTCTCTCTCTGCTCACACACACTCTCCCTCTCTTCGCAGCAAGATTTCGAGCTCGATTTTCTTTCATTGGAGCTTTTTGTCTTGCTTTTTTTTATACGAATTTTTTAATGTTTATTTATTTAACGAAAAGGAAAAATTATGTAGCACATACCTACTACGAAACTAATGCGCTTAAATGTGGGCAGAGTTCTATGAATCTCATTTCATTTCAATTTAATGTTGTTTTTATTGTTGTTCTCGCTTGCCCATCGAAATTGTCTGCTGCCTCACACAAGCCGGTAAAAGCAGCGGCTGCAGCAGCGGCAGCGGCAGCGCCACAGTCGGAGCAATACGACTTCGTGCGAGTTGCCAGTTTTCGACAGTTGGCCCAATAGGACAGGACGGTGGTAGCTTTATTCGGTTAAGAATCTCGAAAGAAAGTCGAAAGGATTTCACATTGCGCTCGTTGACGGTCCACCGTACGTAAGAAACGGATTAAAGTGTAACGATTTGTCGTAATTCATCCTAATTGTTTTTATAGTGTTGTCATTGTTGTTGTTATTATTGTTGGTGTTGTTACTGATGGTGCTAGTGCTTTTGATCTCTTTATGAATTATTTTTAAAAGATTTTTTTTTTTTTTAATAAAACATTCGAGTGAACCGAAAAAGGGAGGAAAGTTTTGGAAATTAGTTGTGGTTTATTTTTAATTCCGACGAGCGAGAGGGACGTACAAATCTATCCCAGACACATTTCACACATTTTATGCGATCTAAAACAGTGAAGAATCGTATACAGACAACGCATAAATTGCGTTTGGAAACAAACAAAATAAATTTCCTCCTTTCTTTTGAACTTTATTTTGTTTTTTTGTTTTTATTATTTTTGAAGCCTTTTTGGATACGGCTACTCTTGTGTATATCAAAGAAAACAACAAAATAACAACAACGAATAGACGAACGAACAGAAGAACGAGCAACTCGAACCTTACACCATTTCTAAACAGGTACATTTGCACTCTTCGGCCTCTTTGCCAGCCACTCGCCACTCTACTGACTGTTTTCAATGATTGCGACGGCGGACGACGGACGGCGGAGCTATAGACGGATCCTAAAAATAGATTCTGCTATATAGTGAACATTAATGCCGAACACATTCGTGCAAACGTACAACATACGAAAAATACCTATCGACTGCAGAACGCTCTCTGTTGTTTTTGTTGTTGCTGCTGGGGTTGAGTGGAAAAGCACTCGCGTGTACAACGTTGAAAAGAGAGAAAATGCAAGAAAGAAAGAAAAAAAAAAACGAAAACAAAAACAGAAATTGTTTACAATTGGCTTTACGTTCGCTCAATCGAAATTGTGGAAAAAGGATATCTTAGATACTATCGTACACACGCTCACATCACGAAGAGTGAAGCTTTTTTTGTTGTTGTTGCTGCTGTTGCTGTGCTTGTTTTTGTTGCAATATATACCTTCGTTGGCTACTGTTCAAGGCCATTTAACTCAAACTCACAGTCGTAAGCTTCTACTACAATTACCGCTCTTTTCCGCCCATACACGAATTTTGTCTGCGCTGTACAACTCGAAAACAAGTTCGAAGTAAACTCGTTTTCGCATAAACAACACTGTGTTACATAATTAATATTATTTTTGTTTTTGAAAGAATATTGTAGGTAAGAAATTTAAAATATAACACAAGGATGACGAGCGACTGAGTTGTTCAAAGCCCGTTCAATAAGAATACTTATCAGGAAGATACATACATACCTACTAGTGTCGGACCGAATGTTCGGCTTCGGTATTCGGCATATTCGGCCAATTTTTTTATCTTCGGCTTCGGCTGAAAAAAGCCGAATAATTTAGCCGAATGTCTTTGCATCTTAATGGCAGTAAAACAGTCACGATAAATGCTGATAAGCCGCTATTTTTTAGCATTTAATATTTAGCTTTTCAATTTTATTTACCACCTACTAGTTTTGTTTTCTTATTGTGAAATTTTTTTTCGTCGGCTTCGGCCTTCGGCCGACTTGTTCCCAAAATTTAACATAATTTATGACCAGGCCTAAGGGGCCGTCCATATATTACGTCAGCATGTTTTTGACCATTTTAGACCCCCTCCTCCCCCTAATCATCAATCGTCATCAAACAAACCCCCGCCCCCCTCGTTTGACATCATCTTTGATCCCTTTATTATTTCACAAACAAATAGAAATTTAAGATAGTTTTACTGTTTTCTTATAAGATAGAGATGATGACGTGATCATAGCGAATTGACCCCCCTCCTCTCATCATAAAGCGTCATCATTCGCAAGACCCCCTCCTCCCCCCTGTATGATGACGTAGTATATGGACGGCTCCTAAGAGACTGAGAGTGTAGATGAAGGTGATGTTTACTCCAGTCTAGCCCGGACTTGTTTAAGCAGCCCAGAGTTCCCGTTCTGGTTCACGACCCTTTTTTATACTTCAAATTATGTTCTTGAAAGGTATTCGGCTTCATAAAAAGATAATCCATTTGCACTTCTCAAAATCCGAAAAGGGAACCCGAAAAAAAATTTTCCTGCAGTCGGAAATTCCGTCTATTAGCATGATAGTGATCAATATTACATAAAATGAATATTCTCGATTCAATAACAGTGAAACAAGCTATAATAACGTGACCAGATATTTTCCGAGCCAAATTTAGGTCAGCTAAATAAAAAAGTCTTCAGTTTTACCCTCAAAATCTAAAAAAAAAAGGGTACCCAGTCCCTCAAAAGCCGGATCTCCATACAAAACTTCTTAAAATAACATATGAAAATGTGAAAAAATTCATTGAATTTCGAGCTTCTTTATTTTGTAGGTGCTCATTACCAAGGGAGATATATTCTTCGATCGTGGCGATGTCGATGGCAGGTTCATATATTTTTCTTGGTTTGAAATTTGTAGAAGAAGTTCGTTATGCTGTTTTAAATAATTGAAGAGTTCGATACAGCTGAAATCGACGTTATGCTTCACAAATAAAATTGATTTTAACGTATTCACATGGAGACGAATTTTCTCCCTTGTCCAAATTATATTGATAATCGAAAAAATTCGTTCTACGAGCGCTGATGTTCCGGCTAACGAGAGCGCATATTCGACCACAGCAGATATTTCTTGGCGAGAATAAAAAATCTGACCTAGGCCTCGACCACCTGGTCCTAGATTAACTGTTAACCTATGCTTATACCTATACCTATACGTATACCCCAGCCATCAACCTCAGCTTTGTAGCTTCCCAGCGGGAAATGTCACCGTGACATCACCAGTGAAGTCAGGGTGACAAGTCACCCTGGCATGCGTGACAATTCATAGGACGCCTAGCATGACATTTGTACAGGAGTTGGACAGTGATTTCACCGGTGACATGTCCTCCTAGGAGGAGCGATGGCGAAAAAAGCATTTAAGAGAAGCACATGCTCTTTTCTCTCTCAATGTTAATTTATAGAATCCATAGCTGGTCAGTTGAAAACTCTCTTCTTTGCCCTCTCTTTGAATATTTCGAAAATTTTTAAAAATCAATTTTTAATAATTTTTGTTCGCCTCAGCCAGGGATCGAACCCGCGATCTTCGGATTCTGAGTCGAGCACTCATCATCTACGGCACTTCATGCTAACGCTGAACTGACGCGAAAAACTTATTTAAATTTCAGTAGCCAATGAGAGGCAAGCACATGAACAGCATCCCTCCACGATGACATGTCCTCCAAGATGTCATGCATGACAATGTCACCTATATGTCACCGATGACATCACTGGTGACTTTGTCATGCAGGAGATAATTTTCCGCTGGGTTATTAGACTTTTCCCGATTCTATGTATTTATGGCCGCGGTCCGTAAAGGGGAATTTCACTGTAAACGCCTATTGGGAAGCGTAAAAAGTTAAAAAAAAAAAATTGCAAGAAAACAAGGATTTCATATGTTTTTGTTGTCCGGTGTTATTGAAGCATATGTAGTGTTGTTATCGTTCCTTCCAGAATGTATCTGTGCGCTCTGGCAGAGCTTTATAAAATTCTTTACTCTCTTCTTTCCCCCAAAAACGCTTATGTATCTCACTCTGTAGATGCAAGCTTAGTTTCATATCGCTTCAAATTTTAAACAAACAAACACAAACAAACGAACAGAATGTGGCCACATACACATGCATTCTGACGTCCATACATACATACATACACATGTACATACGTTTATATGCTCGGGCAGTGCTGTGAATTCTTGTAGTGTTTTGTTTTGCATCGCTCATCATATTGGTATGCACCTATTTTTTTGTTCTTCGATCACTTATTTTATTTTTCAATATGCTGAAGATGAGAAGCACAAAAAAAAAAAACATTGAAGCATAAGTCAACAACAAGTTATGCAGCAACATTGGGTGGATTTCTAAAGTGGTATGAGCAATGCGAAAAAAATTTTTGCAGCTCCATGTAAAAAGTGTACATTAAATAAATAAAAAAAAATCTCAATAAGAACAAAATATAAAAAAAATAAAAAACTGAAGGAAAAACTATCGAAAAGAGATTTAAAAAAGAATCGTCCAACAACGAATGTCATCAATTTTTCATTTCCTTTTTATTTATTTTCTTTTTGGGCTTTTGTTTTTCTCCTAACCGAAACTATTAGTGTGAAAGCTGTAATGGATAAGGAATAAACGGGGGGAGAAATGGAGCAAAGAACTAAATCTCCGTAACACACAATCCGACTTGGAATATAGTAAGCAGCTTGCTGGCCTTGACAATGACACTACTCGCCGTTCAAGATTTTCGCTCAGTTGTTGGCAGTTAGTAAATTCGAGTTAGAAAATAAAATAAATCACACAAAAAAGAGACATCGAAAAGAAAAGAAGAAAAAAAATTTCGAAAAGCGAAAAGCGAAAAGCAAAAAGAAAGCAATCAACTAAAATTGCGAACCAAGTCAACGAAGGCCAAAGGAAAAAAATAAATAAGTGGTAAAAAATCAAAAGCTTTCATGCTAATTGACTTTGCACGCACTCTCATATAATGCCTCAAAGTTGAGGTATTGCAAATGAGGAGACGTAAACAGTCTCAGCACTTTTTTTTTTTTTTTTTTGTGTGATCTTTTATTGAGCTGTGAGATAACAGTTCGGGAGTTGTATTGTTAAACGTTTTAATTATTCAATAAATGATGTGAAATTTGCCGTAATTATTGTATCACATGTTCAATTCAAAAGTGACACAAAACACGATCTTTCGATATTTTTGAAGGCATTAATTGAAAACAGACCTGTTGATTTTGAATTAAGTATAATCGATGATATCAACAATTAATTCTCTTTTAAAGTCCTGAACCGTTATAAAAAATTTTTTTTAAATAAAAAATGCTTTGAAAACACCGAAAAAATGCCTAGGTTAAGTAAGGTTAGGTTAGTGTTGCTGCCTCCAAGGGTGACACACTTAGGAACCAAATGGGCCCGTTGTGATACCACGTATATTGGGAAAACAAAGAAAAACAGAAACGGAACAAACGATACAAAGATCTCAGCTGGGAGTCGAACCATGGTCTCTCGTATCGTAATTTGGCATCTAAGCCACCTACGGTACAGAGGTCGACAAAAAACGCCTAATTTAACTCCACATTTTTTTTTTTTTTGAATTTCTTTCAAAGCTGAATATTTTTGAGCTCTTCTTTTTGGGGGCGCCGCTGCCCTGCTCAGCGCACCAATATCATCTTAATTGTTGGTAGAGAAATTATCGAAATTCTTGGCCAAAATTCGGTGACATCCTCGCCTCATCACAAACGACAGCCCCCCCGAGAGCGTCCCAGACGGGAGTATCCCAAAAACCTGACCCGATCAAATCGGCCCTGTTGCTCCTGATCCCCGCTGTGCGATGTATATATTTAAAGTCTATATATTCAGGTCAATTTTCACAATACCTACTATACTACTACCATGTAGCACTGTAGGTCTAACTGTCGACGTCGAAAAGCCTCTGCCGCTAATAAGAAATTCACCATTAGGCAGGTATAGGATATTCAACTCTTTCGAGAAATTCACCAAAAAGCTACCAACAAAAACCTTAAGCAGGAATAGGAAATTCAACTCTTTCGAAAAATTCACCAGAAAGCTACCAACAACAATACGGGTAGACACAAAGTGGCGCCATGATGCCACTTGCGAGAAAATTATCAAAGAAACACGGCGTCGGCTCGGTTTTTTATATTGCTTGAAAAGTTCATAATTGAAACTTTATTAAATGTATTACGATATTTTTTTGCTCAATGTGCACGAATGTTTTCATTTTGTAATACAATGACATACATTTTTGACTACGGCTACGAATTTCATTGTACATAGAATTTAGTATTTTTGCTGAAACAGTGTGATCAAAAAGTTATCTGGACAGGTTAGGACTAAAAAAACCAATTTATATTTCTCCTTGATATTGCGATTCCTTGATTAGTTTTATGTTTTTCAAGCTTTTCATATCATTTTATGAGTTTGGTAGATATTTTATATGTAATGTACTCGAAAATCTCCCAAAATTAAAAATAGAAGTGGCAATGCATTTCACCAGAGCAGAGCTAAAGATTTCGCTGCCATAGCATGCTTCTCTTTTCCTCATGCTATATGCCTATGTTGAAGCAGCGTAGCTCTAACACATTGCAGGGATTAGGAAGAAGAAGAGTTAGACCTATAGTCCTATATGACTACTACTATCAATTTTTTATCAAAACCCGATGAAACAATTGGTGAAAGTTTGGCTAGGGTCCGCGGGTGCACCATGCCCGTAACCGCCATGACACGGTTCCCTTGCGGGTGACGTAATTGAACGTAAACAAAATTTTGACTGCAGCTCCTGAAAATACTTGATAAATACCTATATAAAATCCCTATACTTTATTTTGCTAGACCATCGGTCAATTTTAAAAACGATCTTGAAAAGCGTGGCCGCGAATTAAGTTGCGGTTTTTTCTTCTGCTTCTAATTATAGCTTTATATCGTAAAGCGTTGAATATTTTATTTTCCTGTCTATAACAAAGTTTATGCCTGCGAAAAGGAGAAACAAAAACTGTTACAATAACTGACCCGAAAAAATTTCCATCAAGCTAGTGCTATGCCTTCAACAGTCGCATTTCTTTTCTTCGAATTCCTCAATATTAATTAATTATTATTATTATATTCATTCGATTTCAGTGATGAAAATTGTTTACCTGCCGTTTATTTGCATTTTCCAGCCCGTTGACTTGACGAAACATTTTGTCACAGAATGAAAAATCCCATAAACGCCTCGACTTTGGTTTTTACCCTAACCGACTGTTGTGAAGTCATTCAGTAATTCCGCTCTCGCTTCGATTGTCTCGACCGTCGAATCAAAAGATCTTGAGAGATCTACCTGATCGGTACACGTTATTATGGTTAGTAAAATGAAAGTTCTAAGCGACGGAATATCGGTTACACATGAATGTGCTTCAAATAAAATACCCGTCGTTCGGTATTCCGGAAACTACGAGTGAATTCTTGACCTGCAATTATTCTATGGGGTTTCTCGGCAAAAATCGCCGCTTCGTTTTCATTTTTCATGAATGGAACGGAACGTGAATGAATGAATTAATATATGGGCTTTGGGAAAACCGTGCGGTCTGAGCAAAAATCTGGAACACTTTGCAATATTGATAAAAATACATAGGACGGATATTTGATGTAATTTTCATCTCGTTTAAATGTTGGGAAATTCGAATTTTAAATCCCAACAATTTTAAACAAAAGACGAAGCTAAACCCATAAACTATTGCCACATTATAGGTATTAAAAATTTTAAGTCTTTATAGCCCGATGTGGCCATCACTAGACCTTGTAAGTGTTCCACTGCATTTACATACATACAAGGTAAAAATTTTATCTCATGCAGAGGTGTATAGCCAAAATCAAAATCCTTGATCAAATTCCGGTTCCTCAATCAATAACCACAGCCCTAGCGTGTCTCCCACAAGGGGTCTTCCAGAGACCAGGCACGGCCAATCAGACCGTGGGGCCCCTGGTCCCCGCATGTAAACTGTTAAAGGTCATATGGTCATCCCTTGATGATGTAAAACACCACTACCAGTTCGATTCCATACCCAATCTTCAGTACTGTTACAATTTTGGCTAGGGGCCGCAGATTTGAACCATAAATGGTTCCCCTCATGGGTAACTATTGCCGCATAGCTAAGAATATAAAAATATTAGAGCATATGAGTAGTTTTTTTAGGATCGATATCGGCCAAAGACTTTTGCGGATCCCGGCCCATTCTACTGGGAATCTCCTGAAGCGATCAGAAAACAATTACTTTTCGCATTCACTCACGAAGGGTTTCACTGTATTTATATCAGATTATCACTTTCAGCTCTTCGTTGTCGCGCATGCGCGCTAAGTGTCAGATAACGACACACAAGATACCTAGATAATGTGATTTCCCAGCCAACCAAAAGAGTCGGAGCTCCCAAAGACTTCCTTCCCGGACCACAAATTCTCTTAAAACGTTCCGACAGGAGCTCTAAATGATCGTTTTTTTTCGGAGAAAAGAGAACGGAGACTTATGGTATATGGAAAAAGTGTACTTTTTGGGATCTCAAAATTTATCTTTCATGATTGCTAGATTGCTCCTTAAGAGACTGTTTAGACTCAATTTTAGTTATAAGTTTTTTTTTTTAAATGACTCTTTTGGTCTCCCTAAATGCTCCTCGACGGTGTTTTTTGAGGCCTTTGCAAAAGCACTGCTTCGAAGAGCTCTGTTAGGAGTCCTTTTACACTTTTTATCGGAGCACTCCGAAAATATTTCGTCAGTGAGCTTTAAAGGGAGTCCTTTTACACTTTTTTTTTTATCGGAACACTCCGTATATTGTGGCTGGGTTCTTAGTAGTTCTCGAAGCTAGAAATCGATATAAAAAGCTTTTTTGAACCTATCGATCTCGTGAAGGCTGAATTATTTTTTCTCCAATCGATTTTTTAATAAAAGTCATCGGATTCAAAGAAAGAAAAGGTACAGAAATAAGGCCGAGGTAATTTTTGTTAATTCACAATTAACTGTTTTACGTAAGAGGTTCATACACATTTTTTTCACATTGTGAATAACCATAGCAATACGAAGCTCCACCTTAGTAAAAAAAAAAAAAAAAAAAAAAAAAAAAAAAAAAATCAGGTGTCTATTTAAGGACATACTAAAGGACACAAAAGAAAGACAAACCCTCTTACCTGTTTCATCGTGTATTCCCATTAATTCGCTCTGCTTCACATGTGCTTCTCAAGCGTGATTTCGTTATAATTCTTTGCCATTATTATTTTTACACAGAAATTCATAATAGCTTCTATTGTATTCCCCCTTTTATTTTTATTTATTCGTTTTTTTTTTTTTTTTTTTTTTTGTTTTTGTGTCCCTCATAGACCACTTGAAATCGATGACCGCCCATACAAAAGACGAACGGAACGCACTCAACAGGTACTACGAATTATGAATGTGCTCGATACCGAGAATAAGGACATCCATTTCGTCCACTGAAAAGGAAAAGAAGAAAATTTAATGAAAATAGTTTATGATTGAATGAAGAAGAAAAAAAAAAAGGCAGAAAAAAATTCAAGAATTTCAATAACGACAAAAACAATAACAATATCATCAGCAGCGCGGCAGCAGCAACAACCACAACGCTTACAGATACAAATCAAAGATACAAGAGCGCATAAAAAGGGCCAAGACCCGAAGACAAAAGCAAGCCATGCGAGTGCGTACGAGAATTACGATTATCCAAGAATCAACACAAGAAGAGACAACAACAACAACAAAATAAAACCACTTCATGCCACATTCTCCAGCAGCATTGGAGTCGTTTTATAGTAAATATGTAGTATTTCCATAGTAGATCCACATCGGCATCAACTTCATCGACGCACGCACCTTTTTGGGCAGAAATTTTTTTCCCATTTCTTTTTTTGTTTGTTTTTTATTTTTTTTATTTTTTATTTTATTTTTTTTTTTTTTGGAGTTTGGTGTTTAGCAGGAGATCAAGCTATCTTCGTACACATGTTTGTCTTTTATGCATGTTCCAATGGATGTCTTTCTGTCTGTCTTTCGGTCTGTGCACGAGTGAGTATCGTTGAATTGTGAAGTTGGTGTAAAACCAGAATAACGAGAATCTTGTACCTGTTTGTCGGCATTCATGCCGAGATTGAAAGGTACTCTGCGTTTTTTTCACTCGCACGCACGCACGCTCGATCGCTGGATTGCTCGTTCGCTCATTCGTTCGTTAGTTCGTTAGTTCGCTCGTTGGTCCGTTTACCTTTACCTTTGCCTTTGCCTTTACCTTTTAGCTAACATCCAAGAAGTTCTCATGCACCGTAGTTGTTGTTCGGATCGTCAGTAACAAAAGATAAACGTACAAACACACTTCAGTGTACTACACGGCTCTGATTTCTCGAGTATCGCAGCGAAGCGCAGCGCAGCGCACCAGCGTAAGAACAACAAGAGCAACAGCAACAGAAATGAGCAGCGTAAGCCACGAAGACGACAATGATTACGACTACGGTGCACAGACGAACAGACAGCACGATAAACAGACCGATAGTCCGACATACCGGCCGACAGAAAGACAGACAGACAGACAGACCGACAGACAGCATAGAAGTGTAAACCTTTTTGAGTACTTATTAGGATCACTATTAAAAAGTGGACTCAGTTCGCTTAGGAATAGCAACGTCAATGGACGTTTGTAACAATCTCTTCTCGATACGCTGCGAAATTCCATTGATTTTATTTTATATAGATTTTTTTTAAATCTTTTTTTTATCGTTCGTTAGTCTGAGAGCGTGTTTGATCGTGTTATTAATGTTATAATCGTTATGTGTGTACCTTGCCTTAAAGTGATTCTAATGATGATACTAAACAGATTAATCTTTCGATTACAGGCTCGTATGATAAAAAAAAAAAATCAATTTAATTAAATTACAATTCATCGAAATTCAAAAATAATTAAAAAATTATCAAAAAAAAATTTAGCAACAACAAAAATCGCTAAAAATAAAAGAGCCAAAAACTGTGAATTAAGAACAAAACACAGTGATTAAATGTCATCGTCGGTTTTGAGCAGCAATAGTTGTTGTGGTCCCGTGACCGGTTTGCTTGGCAATCAGACTTTCCTTCTTCACGCGCAACCACAACAGAAGACAATATCACCGCCACTCTGGCGTACATTCTATACACCGCCGCCAACGGATGTTTCAAAGTCGCCAACGCCATCACCGAACGCACAGCAACACACGTTCAACAATAATAATAATAATAACAACAACAATAATAGTTATAATAACAATAACAATAACAATAATAACATTCAAACCAGTCAGCCAGGCGATCTTCCAGGTCAACGAATGACTCTACAAAAGCTACCCAACTCAATTAATAGAGCAAACAACTCAACAGAGTTCGACTGCGGGTGCTGCTCTTACTGCTGCCGCAGCCATACAAAAGTCATCAGCGTCCATAATGTCAGTTAGTAAATTAGTGCGTCCAACGCCAAAAAATCAACATACGCATCATATGCATCATCAACAACATGTTACGCTGCAGCATCCACACCATCATTCACATCAACAGCAACACCAGCAGCACCAGCACCAGCACCACACACAGCACAATGGCACCTATAATACCGACGTACAATTGGGCCCCATGAATTTGGTTACGAATTCACAATCGACGGATAGTTCACGTAGTCGTCCATCGTCTACAACATCATCGGTGGATATCGAAAGTGATGACATTCGAGAGTCGCAACAACAACATCAGCAAACAGTCGTTCCACTATCACCCGCCGCTGTCTATCAACTCAACTATAGTCATTTATATGCAAATAAATCTGGCTATCATAGTAATGCGGTGGCCGCTGCAGCCGACACCCTACGCCTACATGCATCATATTCATATGCAGCGATTGCAGCCGTTGCCGCCGCAACAGCAACAGCAACGGCAACAGCATCATCGACAAATAACAATATTTTTCCAATGAACGCAATGTCACCGCCATCGTTGAGTCACAATCATCAACAAAATACACCCACAGCAGCTCACTTAAGTCTAGCATCGCCACTATCATCGTTGACATCAACATCGGTCTCGGTAACGACAACTGCTGTACCAACTGCCAACGACATGCATCACCAAGATTAGCCGATCATCACCAGTCTCACCATCATTCTAATCATCATCACCAGCTGCAGCACCCCCTTCATCACCACAACCACCAGCAGCAACAGCAACACCAACACCAACACCACCACCATCAACAACTACCACAACAACAACAACAACAACAACTTCAAGAACAAAAACAGCAACTCAATTCAGCGAATGAGAATATGTTCTCGCCGCCATTGCCCACCGCACTATCGAATGGTACTTATCTAAATTGTAAAGTCTTCACCCGCCTCCGATGCTGAATCATCGACGGAAAATTATTTTAAAGTACCAAATACAAGTGGAAAAGAGGGCTCGCTAAAACATCGGATCCTTACACGCCCCGCCTCACTAACGGATAAAGAAGAAAAGCCAACGAAAAACGCAGTCATCAGGTGAGTCGCTCCTCAACCCTGGAAAATCCTATTCATTTGCGAACATAAAAAATGATTGCCTAGAATCGATTTCTCACAAAAAAAAACTCTAAAAATTATTTATTTTTAAAGTCTTGATGAAAGTACTGCGGAAACAGGAAAGGGTTAATAAAATCATTTAGGTTAGGTTAGGTTAATGTGGCTGCCACCATTAAGGTTGACACACTTATGCCTGATGGGCCCTTTGTGGTGCCACGAAAAATCGTAAACCAAAGATAAAAACAGAAAAACTAAAAAAAAATTCACGATCTCAGCTGGGAGTCGAACCCAGGGTCAAAGCATGCAGGTTTAACCCTTTCGCGGCATTCCCAGATGAAATTTTACATTTTTCTTTATAAGACTGTGACACATTTTTGAGGTCATCGAATGCAAACGAAAATTTGAAAATTTGACTGCAGCTTATGAAAGAACTTGGTGAATATAACAACTTCCTATATTTGGTTTAGTCAGATCGTCGGAATTTCGTTTTTAAATCGATCTCAAGAAGTGTGTCCGAGAATTAAATTCCGCACTTACTTATAGCTACATTTCTTAACCCGTTCAATGTGTTACTTTCCCATATATGAAAAAGTTTTAACCTTATGCTATGTGCTCACTAGGCTGGAGTAGGGTTATCGGCGAAACCCAGGGTTTCAAATGTAAAAACACATATAAAAAAAAATCATCTAACCCGAAAATATACCCTGGGTTAACATTTAACTCTGAGGTTAGCGCAGAGTTGCACTTGAAATTTTCAGTTACATTTGCTTACACCGAGTACAAAAACCGGGTAAAAATTTAATACGACACTGGCAGGAAGCTTTCACGTGCAGAAAATGAGTGGGGAAGGATGCACGTATTTGGATATGTAAATTTTGATCACAGGTCGGAGAACGTTTTGTGATGCCGCTTTCACTATTAGCTACATTAATCTGTTTTTGGTCCTGCGGATATTGCAATGCTCTTCTGATATTATTGCTTCCAATATTCCTTTCTCTTTTTCAGCTTTTTTAAACATTTCTAATAAAGCAAATTCCATTTTTATTTACAATTTCTCGATGATATAGTATATCAGATATACCTTACGCGTTTTTTTGATTTCAAACTCCCAAGCCGGACATTATCGCATGCATGTAATGCAAACAGCGGCCATCTCCCAACAAACTTCATTAACAGTTAGGGATTAGTAATGCGAGTTAGCCGCAGTATGAATTTTCACCACTTCGGAAGTAGTGCAGAAGTAGTGAACTTTCCGGCTGGGTCATATGACGTTAGTAAACCTTAACTCGCTCGAAGCTGATATGAACGCTTTGAGTTAAAGTATCGGGTTAAGAACTTAACCCCCATAGTGAGAACATAGCATTAGACTCGAAGTAAATAGTTGTAGTAATAACTTATTTAAAAAAAACTCCATCTAGTAGCCACAGATTTGCAAAAATCTTAAATATCTAACGATCTAACGCAATCCGGTAAGAATTTCTTTAAAAAAAAATTTTTTTTTTACCAAAATAAAGAAAAAAACATAAGTAGGCAACTTCCTCAAATACGCCAACTGCATCCGTCCGCTCCTTGTGATCCTTTTGCCACTGCAAAGCTGAAGAATTTTTACCGAATATGAGAAGAAAACTTATAACTTTTATGAAAAAAAACTTTTCCCTTATCAATATTGCAAACTAAAAAGCATTCAAAATATTTAAAAGAATTAAAATAAAAATACCTGAAATCGAGCATCCATCCATCCATCCAAATCTACCCGTATTTCTAACAACATTTTTATGATTTTTTTTTACTTTATTATCGGCCCAATAGCTGCGAAGGGGTTAAAATAAAGAAAAATATTTTTTTCAACTGTTTCATATATAAGTATTTTAATCAACTATAATTGTCTACCACTGTCTCTATCTCCATCACTATCACTTTCTCAGCTCCCTCTTTTAATAGCCGATAGAAGCACATCGTCGGCTTAAAGTGTAAACGTGCTAACTAACAATTTCAAAACTTTACAGGGTAAACAAAAAACACTTTTTTTTCAAGACTTCAAAGTAGGGAAGGAGACCCAAAATATGGATGGTTTATTTTGTTCCTATATGAAGTCTCTTCTAAATACGATTCTGTGCACCATACAAAGTCTAATTGGAGTCACTTGTTGGTGTTAGCTGTGAACTTTGACCACAGTTGGACTTAGCAGTTTTACTCATCACCAATTTCTCCGTATTTACAATTTGAATAAAATAAGATATTTTTGCCTGACGATGCAGTGTCCTTTTTTCTTTCGAATGACATCGAAAAGTCGGATTCGGTTAAAAGTGGACTTAGCAGGTTTACACTTTAAGCCGACGACATATTTTCCTAAGATTATCGGTTTTTTCAAAAAAATAATTTCTCTCTTTTTGCAATATTAGGGGTATTCACAAAGGCGTGTTAAAAACGTTGGAAAGTCGGAAAATCGGAAAATTACGACTTCTTAAAAAATTTTTTAACTTTTTTTGTATCTTGCACAACTTTTTAAGCAGTTAAAATTTTAAATTTTCCGACTTTCCTAATTTCCGATGCCTTTGTGAATACCCCTATTGATCCAAAAAATGGACTACAAAAAAATTTGTGCAGGAAATCGATTGAAATACGAGTAAAAAAACCAAAAAAAAAAAATTTTAATCAGTCAATTTGACATTTCCTTCTACTCTTCATTCTCTTCTCTTCTTCGTTAGTTATCAATTTAATTAAACACAAAATAGGTACATAAAATTATTATTATTATTTTTTTAAATATACGATTTGTATTTGAAGCCTAATCTTTCATTTTGAGATTTTTGTTTTTTATTTTTTTTTTTTTTTTTTTTTTTTTTAAAGAATAAAGTGATTAAAAAGAAATAAAATTTATACTCTAAATAGGAAAAAAAATTCCCAAAAGCAATAAAAATGATTAAATTTTAAATATATTGAATACATTGTATTTCATTACTTTTCATTAATCAAAACGATTGTAGAACTTAATGCTGTATTCCATTTAATTTTGAAAGGATGAAGCCCTTTGTTCAAAGTAAGAGTCATTTAAATTTAATTGGACTTGTCAGTTCTATAATGCATTGTCCCACAAATTGCAATTATTTCTCAATGCACATTTAGAATTTTCAAAATTGTTTATTTGAGCATTTCAATATTGATTAATTTTCGTAGTGAATAAATAAAACTCTACATACTTAACTTTTCACGTACAGGATAAATTATTTAAAAGCTTAAGATAAGAGCTCTTTAAATAACGATTGCATTTTCGTAAGTCCTTAGAGGCCTAAACCCTAAACCTTAGATACCCTAAACAGATTACCTACAGCTGAAATACGATATTAAAAACCGCTAATACAAATTAGAGCTGAAGAAACAATCGATACCAGTATCGATACTATCGATGGTTTCAAACTATCGAAAACATCGATGGTTTTTGAAGAAAGGTGGTGCTGGCGGGGCCAGAGGGCTTTCTTCTTTTTGAATTGGACAGATTCCTAAAAATGTCTTTATTTAGATATACGCTATTTACACGTTCACGCCCAAAATCCAACATTGCGAGAGCCCGATGCGAGAGCGCGAGACGAAACGCACACAAATTTCAATACATTCAATCATATGGTTCAAGCTCCAATGTATCGCACTGCGAGACCTCGTAGCGAGAAAATTTTGAAAAATTGAATATTTCTCTTTGCGAGGCAATTTGACAGGTTAATGATGTTGCTATTTTTTCGAGTACTCGCTATTGGGTACTCGTTTAAACTAATAAAACAAAAACTGTTCACTGTTCCGTGAAAAAGAGCTTTTAAAATATTTCGCGAGCTTTGGTTCATTTTGAAAATTTTTTGAAAATTTTTGAAAATTTTGAATTAAAATTTAAACTCAAGTGATAAAGTATAATTTTTATGAGTACTCGGTACTCGTTAGATTGGTACTCGGTTCAAATATTGCATTACTAGAAGCGAAAATATGCTATCATCTGCGTGACGCAAAACTCTCATTGGAGATTGAAATGCGTCACGCAAAACATTTTCGTGACGTCGCGCACTCTCGCATCGGGCTCTCGCAATATTGGATTTTGGCCTTCAGACATTTCGATAATGAAACAAATTTTGAAAATATCGATCATTTAAACTATCGATTATGGAACCGATCGCTAATTTTGACTATCGATTATTGAACCTACCGGTTATTGAAAAATCGGTTATTAAAAATATCGATAACTGAACAAATCGATTGTTAAAACTATCGATTATGAAACCTATCGACTATCGATTATCAAGCTATCGATATCTCCCCAGCTCTATCGAGCCGGTGAAAAATCTTCAGAAATTCTGCCAGCCTTAAGTGTCCCATTTTACAAACCAAATGAGAATTATAGGCGTCATGCTAAAAAAAATTTTCTATGCACTGATGCCAGAGCGAGGGGTTTTTTTCCGTTTTGAGGGATTTTTTCGATTTTACCTTTAACCAAAAATCACTTCAAATGTTTACAAGGGAATTTTAATGGTCACTTTCCTAAACAAAACAGAAAAAATGGGATTTTTTTTCAATATCCAAGGGAAAAGAGTCACCAAAATGTTGCCTAGATATACAATGTATGTAAATTGAGGAAGCATACTTTTGCACATAATTTAAAAAAAAAATTTTTAATTTAAGAAGAAATCTGAAATAACGAATACCCATTTCGCAATACCTGATGTTACATAATAACAATGAAAATATGTGTTCCCCATTTCAGTACCTACAATTCTACGGCAAACTTCAAAAAAGGTAGCTACATAGAACTCGCCAATGGTGTCCTACGACGAGTGGAAGATATGCGCACGGAGGACTTCATACAATGCGCCGAACGTAGCCTCCATTTACAATTGGCCGAGTCCACAATTGTGAAGATTGACTCAACAAAGCCCCAAATTGTGGTGATCACATTCAGCTACGATCGAAATCGTTCAAAAGTAAGCTTTTCATTTCAATTCATTTCTTTAGTATAACAGTATACATAGCAGTATAACAGTTTGAATTTTTCTATTATTATTATTATTTTTTTTTTTTATGTTTCAGGCGGACATTGAGGTTTCTCTAGAGCATCCATTTTTTGTATACGGTCAAGGTTGGGCATCGTGCGATCCTGAAAAATCGCACAAAGCTTTCGGCTTAAAATGCCAACGTCTTCAGGTCGGTGATATTTGTATATCACTAACACAGCGCACCACAGTTGCGGCACCCGCTGCGACAATTAAAACTGAAATTATTAGCAAAGAAATTAGTCCCAAAGATGCTATGCGCTACGCACAAACAACAGAGATTCCAACAAATTGCGACGGACTAACCGTTCCAATGTCAATTAAATGCGAACTGCCGACCGTAATGCCGCCACCGGCAATGGGTGCCCAGCAAGTACAACAATACACGCATCAAAGTAATGCTAATCCAACGATTGTGCATCGCGTGCCATCGGCACCACCACCGCTACACTTTATGCCATGTCATTTGCCCACAACGTCGCTTCCGCCTCATCCCCACCAAATAACGTACGCCGACTTTCCGGACTTAGTTTCGGCTGCGGCCGCCTACAGCAGTGGCGCACACTTGCATCATCATCATCTGCCGACGGTGATGCCACCACCACCATCGCCGGATGCAATCAATGGATTTTACCAACAGACACAACAACTATTTCTGCAAGGAAAAGTAACTGCTTCCGATTTAAGACTCCAATCAGCGTCATCATCGAGTGGCGCACTTAATTACTGCCCGCCTCGCAACTCACTCTTACCTCCTCCACCTCCGCCGCCGCCGCCGACATCTCAATCACCAATGCTCGAGCATACGCAAGAGCAGCCCTTCGACGCAAGTATTGCCTCACGAAAGCGACGCTGGTCTGCCCCAGACTGCGACGATGGCGACAATAGACGAGATCACTGCCAAAATTCAAATTCAAAGCTTTATAAATCGATCATAGCGCCTGTGACAACATGAACAAGCAGCTTTTGGATATGCTGAAACCTCAATTCGGGGTTTTAGTGGACCCTAATTGTTTTTTTTTTTTATTTTTTTTTTTTTATTTAAGAAAGACTGGTTTCTTCTGTTCTGTTCGGTTCTGTTCTGTTCCAGCGGTCACAGTGGAATGAGAGCTTCAAGTATTAGCGCAAGTTGAATTCCGTTGATCTCAGTTTTTCATATATGGGAAAGCAGAGTATAACTTTTAGATAAATATATATATATAAACTAAATATGAAAGTAAAACGTTCAAAACGAATAATGAAGGCACAGTCCGAAAAAAAAAAATATATATATATAAATATTTATATATAAACATATATGTGTGTTATATGTTGCAACGAATCGAAAACAATATCAAATTGACTGTTTGAAAAAAAAAGTAATTATTATTGGGGCGACAGAAGATATTTCCATTGAGCGCCTAAAAATATGCATTTCAATATTGAAAGAAAAGGTGTATAATGAATTCAGTCGATTTTTAATTATTTTTTTTAATTTACTTAATGAACATACCCATCAAAAGGAAGAGATTTTGTCAGTCATAATATTCAATACGCAGTTAAATTTCAATTGAATATATTTTATTACATTAAAAAATGCTGCTTGATCTTCAACTCCTTAAGTGGTCATAGGCCTCTATCAAATGTTTGCTAATCAATTTTTCCCATAAGTATGCTTAAAATTATAAAAATCACAAAATCCGAGCCCTAGATAAGCCTTCATGTATTATTAATAATTTTGTTTTTTACTTCATGAGCCTATGTACGTCACGAACAAGGAATGAAATATGTCAGTGTAGCAGGATAAATATTCAGCTCAGATTAATATTAATATGAATAAATAACTTGATTGCTGAGTCTTACTCTGTGATACATAGGCCTCAGTACATACTTTCTGTTGCCGCAATAATTATAATTTTTAAATTATATCTCGTCTGTTAGCTTTGGTGAATTATGAGAAAGCCCTCGTATATGAATTCTATTTTTTTGTTATGAAAATATAATATATATTTGATAAATAAATGTTCTTATTTGTAAATAGTTAGAGATACGTTCTCATAAGTTATTTTTTTTTTTTTTTGTTGATCATTAACTTGAAACCTCTAAAGTGCTATTTTTTGTAGTACAGATTTAAATAAATGAATAATTATTATGTATAAAGATGAAATTTAATTCAGCGATTTTAAGTCGTTCAATAATTAAGTAATAAAAGCAGACTGCAAGCAAACCCACTGAAGCCATAAAAATTTCTCAGTTCAACTTGAATGCCTCCTACATAATTGATATCGTAACTTAAAGTTAAGTAAGCTTTCAGCCATATATATGTATCATGTTTTAAGTATAAAAATAAAAGTGTTTCATAAAAAAAAAATATGTGTTTTATTTCTCAGTTAATTTATTGAACGTAACATAAAGAATTAAGAGGGTTGTCTCCTTCTACAAAATAATATTTTTCCATCCTTTTATAGCTTAGATATTTGGGAATATCGTGCTAAAAGGATTTTTTGAAATTTGAAATATTTTAGAAAATATATCTAGTCTTCTTTGTCGAGCAGATTTGCGCGAAAGCAAATAATTTTCGCGTTTCTTAAAACTTTAAACACATTTATCGCGAAACCATTTTTATTGAACTAGCGGCCACGATTTCTCCGGTTCAACTGGACCGATTCGAATGAAACAAAATGGATTCGACGCATAATTGTCACCATTATCGGGTTAAACTCAATCATAATTTTAACAAATTTTTTTACTATTTTTATTACACCGAACTGCAAAAAAATATACCCGAAATCGATGGGTCATTTTTCAATGGCCGCCATTTTGTGAAAAAAAAATAATCGCAAAATTATTTTCGAGGGTGCGGACATAATAACATCTATACTGATTATAACCCCGTTTTTCTATTTTATATCAGACAATTTGGAGACGAGAAATCGTGACCGTCAGCACTACACATATTTTTGAAGTCTCCACTTTGGCGGCCGAGAACATTTTGAACCGCCTTCAAATAAAAAAATTGTTTCTTTACTAATTTTAATTAATTTTGAATACAATAAAAATAAATTGGAAAAGTTCTTTTCATTTCCCGTCAGGAATTTTAAAAAAATGTTCCAAAAACAGCCTCGCGAGGGAGACAACCCCCTTAAGTGATAAATTTCTCTACTATATTCTTAAGTAGTTGTTAAGTTTTCAGTAAGTTCGATTAAGCTGAACTGCGATTAACTGAGCTGTATAATTTAAGACGAAATTATGGGCAGGAATTTTGAGCTCCAGCTACGATTTAATAAACCCCTGGAAGGTCTCGACCAGTGCTGTCGTTTTCAATTTTCGTTTAGTAGTATAGCTTTCGTTTTTTAGTAGTATTTTGGGACATTTTGTAGTACGTTTAGAAAATCAAATAAAATGGGTTGGAAATATAATATTTAACGAATGCACTTCTCTTAAAAACTATTTCCTGGATGGAACGGGAATGGTACTACTGTATCCGAGTAAATTTTACGAAATTTAAAAAAAAAAATAATATTGTACAGCTGTCTTTTTTCATTTTTTCAGAAAAAAATTTTTGACGGATACTAGTAAACTACTATACAGATCTGCATTTCTAGAGAAATGTAGTAATATTTCAATATTAGTAGTATAGTAGTAAGGGTGACGAAAATGTAGTAAAATACTACAATTGTAGTAATTCCGACAGCACTGGTCTCGACATGTAAGTTCTGCAGTATAACAGTTGGTCGGGGCGTAAGGGAACTTTTCATGAAAACAATGGGAGTTGTAGCACAACAAAAAACTGACTTGAAAACTGATTAGAAAAATGTTGGTCTTCGATAATAGTAAAAAAATTGTTTCGTTTTTTATGGTCGATAATTAGAGTTTTTTTTTTTTTAAATTAATTTTATGGTTATAGCGAGTGAATCAGCAAGGTTTGCTTAATCTTATCCTTTAAGGGGAATTCTTTTTGCCACACACAAATCGGTTTTTATGACCAATTTTGTAGTAAAAATTTCTATATGTCCGTTAAAGGTGACCCATTTCGAGATGTTTTAAAGCTTTGAGAATTTGAGGTTCTTCACAAAGCTTCAATTAGTTTGTTCGGGTCGTCCAGATATAGAAATTTCTTTTGAATGGTGTCATACCACTTTTGAAGTATATAGGTTTCCTCACAAAGAAATTCAGAAATAAAAAATACATTAACTGCAATTCAAAATAAAAATAAAAATAAAAAAATAACTACAATTCGAATTATTTTTCTTTTTTATTATCCTTTATAGGAATAAAAGAACTAAAATTATATATTCAATCTCTTCCATAAATTTCAACATCGTATTTAAAGACATCTGTGTTATTGGCTTCAACAACAATAGAAATAAAACGGTATCCAATACCGCCAGCAGTAACGTAGGCTCTGCCAATTGTGGAATTTTGTGTGGATAGAATACTAACGTAGGTAACCATATGACCAGTTCCAGGCGTGCTAGGATAATCAATGTTCAATGCAACATCACGCGGTTGAGGCCATGAAAATGCTGTACCATCCTTAGCAACGAGATAGTCATCTGAAATGAATTATTTTCGTATAGAAGTTTCATTCTTTCTATTTGAATTTATCTATTTTCTTAATACGAATACTTACAAGCTTCACGACGTCCTAGATAGTATTCGATAGTGTATCTGAGTGCATCAGTTTCTTTTTCCTCCGATGGGTGAACATTTGCACTTAATTCCACTACATTTGGATTCTCCTTGATGAATTCATCCAATTGATTCTTAGTCATTAATTTCACTTTAACATTTTCAACTTGCCTACTAGGCATGGCTATATGAGCATTTGAGCTGATAATTTCTAAAGTAAAAATTAGAATAAGGGCTCCCAAAACCTTCGCCATGATTATTATTATTTTTTGTTTGTTTTAATTTCTTTGAAACTTCAATGAACGAGCTAAGTGAAGGCTCTCCAATAATGAACCTTCAAATAAGCGGTGTGAAGCTTAAATACTTTTTTGAAATCTACAAAACGGTTATCAGCGGTTGTCTCCAGCTGTTTTTCACTTTCACGCGAATTGGTGTTTTTTGATAAAAATAATTGAAAACAAACAGAGCTAACAGATTAAGGCTTAATTTTCGAAATACACTTCCTTCGTACAAGAATGGAATATACAGGGTGTTCCATACTCAATGGATCAAAAAAAAAGGAGGTGATAGGGGGAACCCATACAAGCAAAATTGTATGAAAGGGGGTCATCTTGCACTCGTAAGGAGCTAGAGGACGGAAGAATTCGACTTAATTGGTGAGCATACTTTTAGGCGGATATTCAAACTAATAGACATTCACAATTTTCAATTTCTTAGATTTTTCATTTTCTCATGCTGCCTAAAGCTGTGCTCAATAAATTTGATTAAAATAACATTTCTGGAGTCAAAAATATCAAAATAATTATTTTCAAAACCTTAGTTTTGCATTGATTGTGTAACTTTTTTTTAGCAACCATGGTATCAATTGAAGAGAAAAACTCAAAGTTTTCGAAAAGAGAAAAAAAGAGTCCCGATCGTATTTCTTTTGAATTAAATCACTTAAAAGCCAAATTACACTATTTTAGGCTTAGATGGTAGTACCAAAAAACGAGTGATTATTTAAAATCTAGTATGCAGTGTTAACGAAACCGCCAAGCTTTTCATATCATATTGATTTTGAATTTACGGCTGTAAGTGAGGAGCACCAGTGAAAAAACCAAAATGTTTTTTGCATATACTCTCAGGGGTTCATTTGCGACCCCTGCCATACGATTTTGGTCCGTCTGGACCCCCTATCACCCCCTTTTTTTGTTCCATTGAGTATGGAACACCCTGTATATATGTACATACGTAAGCTCTTATAATCGTCGATTAGATTTTTAATTGTTTTGAATGAGTTATTTATTGGGCGATTTATTGGTTAATGATTTCAAGGAAATTACAGATTAAAATCCAATTTTTCAGTGCAATAAAAAAACTTATTGCTACCTAATTCTCGGAAGCTCTAAAATAAAATATAAAATCAGTTTCTTTTTCTGCATTCCTGCCCCCATACATGCATACATATATGCATACGTGTAGGTATTCGGAATGTATAATTGCATGAAAAAACTTTTAAAATGTTTTGCGTTTAAAGTATTCAAATTAAGGAAGGCACCAGAAAAATCTTTTCAAATTCTTTGACTTATAAAATAATAATTTTTGTCGTTTTTATAAGCATTTTCTTTTACATACTAAATTTTTAATTGCAATGAATATGAAGAAAACGTTTCAAAATACAATATAGCTTAAGGATATTTTCAGGGGAATAAGCTTGGAGACTTTATCCCAATATTTTCATAATTTTTAACTCATTTTGTGTTGTTTTAGTGCATTTTTCTTTGCCCTATTAGTACCTAATTAGGCGTTACTTAAAAAAATATCTTAATTTGGGTGTTTCGAACCCTTAAACCACCTCCAGGCTGAGTGCCAAAATGCAATATAGTTTAAACAATAAGCTACTTGACAAGTTTTTGGAAACCATTGTATGCTATTTAGTTTTATTTATTTATTCAAAAAAAAAAAAACGAACATTTTAATTTCTGGTGCGTATTAATCAGAAAACCGAAGATAAAAATTCAATTTTTAAATGTGCCGCGAAAACGATAGTTTTCCCAATGTGACGTCACATTTGCGTTAAGAATCTGCGAAACACAAATCGAAAGGTTGAGAATTTTTTCCTAAAAAATTTAATTTCGAATATGATTCTTAAACATAGATGGGCAAAAAGCATTATTTACTTACTGCATTACAATTTCCATTACTATAAAAAATGTACTGTTAATGCAAAACTAATTTCCATTATCAGTAAAAAAGTACTTGTAATGAAAATCTAATTTCAGTACCAGTAAAAGTATACTGATAATGGAAATCAAATTTCAGCACCAGTAAATACTGGTAATTAAACAAAAGCATTACCAATTCAAAAAGTATATAACACTACACCACTACACTACTATAATTAATAAAACAGAGTAAGATATGTATGATGGGACACATTGAAATCAAGCAACACGGTAGTATCCGAAATGTGATTTCCATTATCAGTACATTTGTACTGGTACTGAAATTTGATTTGCATTACCAGTACATTTTTAATGGTAATGGAAATATGTTTTGAATTACCAGTACATTTGTAATGGTAATGGAATTTGTACTGGTAATGGAATTTGCCCATCTATGATCTTAAATCATTTTCAAATCGAGAAATAATATTTGATATTGATGCTATCATTCTCAAATAGATCTCAAATCGATGTAAAACGTTTGTTTTTGAGAAATACATTCGATATAAAATCATTTGAAAATGAATCTCAAACCTCAATGTTTCTGGGCATGTGTTGATTGAATTTGATTGAAGTTCTGAAAATGAATCTGTCAAAGCAACAGCTGGCAAAATGTAAGCAAAGCAGCAAATGTAACGTCATTTTAAGTTCAGCCAATCAAAAACGTTTTAGGTCAAGTCTTAAAATAAAAAAAAACCTGTTTCTTTCTCTTTGATTTTTAGTTAAATAGTTTATTATTTTCTCTTTCTGATAAATGAATTCGATTCAGAGTCAAGTAACCTATTATACTTATCATTAAAGAACTTACTTTTCTCCTCTAGGTCCGCCTTCAAGTGCTCTACGACTCCGGGCAACAACACTGTGAATGCGATTACTTCACATTAGCGTATGTCTTGACGTAACGATAGAAAGCCGAAATACTTCCTTGTTTCTTTTTACACGTGCTTGGTATGAGAAATTTACTTGCTTCTAGACTCTAGAGCGTTGAGCCCTTAAAGGCCAGGAATTTATTTTGATTTAGGGGAGATTCTCTTAAGCAGGCAGCACTAATGGTAACTGACATGTTTTCAAAGTTCTTTTGCTATAGTGGCGGGAATCAATCGATTATCGGCTGGTTTATTAGGAGCCAAAAAGGATATGTATTTATATAGTGGCTTGAATTTGCAGTTTGAATGAATATCGAAATGCAATATTCTTTTTGTTACTCTGCGCTTAATGTTGAGGCATCTACTTTTTATGAAAACAATTTTTTTTTTAAATGTATCCCACATGTTTACTTGCACTCTATTCAAAACCGTACTATGTTTAATCGAAGCCATTCACGTTCAAATAAATGTTCAAATATGTTTGCAGGCACAGAGTATTTGACGGTGCTTGGCGCTGCTTGCAAACATGCAATTAGAAATCGGTTGAGCCTCCCCGTCGAAGAGTCAATATTTCTCGGAAAAATGTCAATTCCAAATAATGAGGCATCACAGGAAATTTCAGCAAAGTTTTCCAAAAATAAAATAAATTTAAAAAAAAATTAATTAAAATACTTATATCAAATATACATATAAATAAAGTTAAATTTTAAAAATTAAATATATATAAAAAGGTGACGACTTTTAAAATATATACAAGATATAATTTTCTTTTTCGAATAATTTTTATTTAATATTTCATCTTCTTTCAGCATTTGCTCCTTCAAACTACAAAATCAACTGATATTTGAGCAAATATTTGACGTTTTGTTTGAGTGAGTATAGCAAATGCTCAAACACGCCTGCAAGCATTTTGCAAATGTTGTGAGCGTGTATGGCTTCAGTTGTGTGTGCGAGGAAAATCGATAACAATTCAATTCGATTTTTGAGCATTCGACTATCAAATGCAGTGCTGCCAACTCCTCAGAAGCAAAAAGCGCTGATTAATTTGGAAAATGCGCTAAAAAGCACCGAAAATCAATGATTCCCAATTTCTAACTTCAAAAAGCGCTAAGTCAACCAAAAGAAATTGTTTTTGGAAGGGAACCTGTTGTTTTTCTAAATAGATCATATATTTTGATGTGTATTTAAAAATATTCATTATAAAATAATTGATGAAAGGCCGTTTTCTCACATTTTTTTATCTGTGAGTTAAATTATTTTGATGATAATGTCATACAAATTTGGTTAATAAAAATTTAATTGGCAGATAGAGCTTAAAAGAACGATGACAAAACGGCGCTAAATATGCATCGTACAAGTCTGCGCTTAGATTAGAAACGATGCGACTAAGGCACCGAACAACCATCTCTTTCTTTCCCATATGCCATTCTATATCACAAAATAGTCACGCACAATGTTTCTCTAGTCTAAGCGCAATCACAAAATTAAAGCTGCCAGATTTCATCATTGTTTCATCTTACAGCTGTTGTGCTAGGAAGCAATACTGGGCTTACATTAACACAATAGGGGTATTCACAAAGGCGTGTTAAAAACGTTGGAAAGGCGGAAAATCGGAAATTTGCGACATCTTAAAAAATGTTTAAACTTTTTTGTATCTTGCACAACTTTTTAGGCAGTTAAAGTTTTCCGATTTTCCGACTTTCCTATTTTCCGACGCCTTTGTGAATACCCCTAATGTTAAAAATTGAAGGAAAAACTACTTTGAAAACTTTAATGAACGCAATGAAAAAGCGTTAGATTTCGCGCTAAAAACAGTTTAGCGCTAAGAAGTTTTGGCGCCGCGGGCCTCTCAAAAGCGCTAAGTTGGCATCACTGATCAAATGAATACATCCCTAAAAAATGCAAGAAAATGAACTTGTTGATTATTATGATAACGAAAGAATGGAAGAGATTATATTCCTCAGAAATCAACAGCAGCAATTATCCATCGAAGAGTGGAACAAACAACAGCAACACAAACACGGTACAATTTTCCTTTTGTTCACTATATTCAAAGAAGCAAAAAAAAAAAAAACAATAAATGTCAAAAATTTTTTTACTTTTTTATGATTAAACATAATGAAAAAATTCAATGTTTCCATTGTAGCAAGTAACCATGTACAACAAAGTGAGAAAGTCCGAATGGCTCAACCGCTTGCTCACTTTTTCGGAGCGGAGGATTTGCGAATTTCACGAATTCTGCGCCGTCTATCAACTGAAACAAATTTTGAGATTTTTTTTGAGATTTGCGAGAAACTGGAAATCGCCGTCCGAGCACCTAGTAATACATCCTATATATGCCGATCGTTAGATATGTTGCTGGATAGTATGGTGCAAGTAAGAAGACTTACGGGGAGAGAGAGTGTTTAGCGGGTGATAGTTAACTTATGTTTTTTTTTTTTTTTTTGCAGATCATGCGGCAATGTCCATTAGAATGTGTTCAAAAAGTAAGTCATATTTCAGGAATCATTGGGTACGTCAGTCGTACAAATTTTCCAATATATAAGAACTTCATAACAAAGACCTATCAGAATTCGAAAAGTCTGCAGAAATATCTAATGCACGCATTGAAGACAACGATCAGGTAAGTGGAAATGTGAATAATCTCGGCAGATTTGAGTTAATTCTTTGGAAAATTTCTAGCTGTGATGCGATTAACTTGGAACTGATAGTCTATAGTGAAGTCGTGCTGGAGATGCTGATCGATTATTTAGAAAATGCGGATAAAGCGGAAACTTTTATTGCCATAAGTGATACCATTGTTCAGTTCTCGAAGAATTATGAGCGTGCCTTCGCTGAGCATTTTACCGATATAGTTGATATTGTTGTCGGCTGGCATTTGGAGACTGATCAACCTCAATCGTTGAAACAACATTGCACTCTAGTGCTACAAAAATGGTCGTCTTACTTCTTAAACGAATTGGATTTTACGTATGGTCTCCTCGGACAATTTCTCGAAGATATTAATGTTTGGTACGAAGATCTAATTGTGCAGAATACAACGAGAAAAGCGAAATGCAAAGCTGAGCTACGAATTGCCGCATTCATAGGTGCGTTCACGACAATAATTAAGTCATTAGCAACACCAACAGAATTTATTGGAATAACCGCCGATTACTCGTTCATTGAGAATGCAGTTTTCACAATTTCGAAAGCAGCTTTAGAGATCTTTAAATCGAGTACTATCGGCGAGGAAATCGTTTCTAATGTGAATGATTTTTTGAGCTCATTGCTTGCACACAACTATGTATTCAGTGACATAGGAATTATTGAGAAACTCATAACAATGGAAATCGAACATCTGCCGACGTTCAATGCTCAACAAAATTTAACATTGCTCTATACCATATTATGCCTCATACGCCATCAACGTACTTCATTGTCGCGTTCAATGATAACTTTGATACTAGGAGTTAACAATGAATCACTCACAGCTTTAAAATTAAGACATGACGATCTGGTATATAACCTATTCTTGAAGATATACCATGAGATTTTGATGCTTAAAAACGTACCACTCTTACAAGAGGCATATAAGCATATTAAAGCCGATATGAACGATGCCATACAAATTTTACTACAAGCTGCTGAAGGAAATGTAAATTCTTTGTTCCCATGGGCAGCACAAAAATTTAGTTTCTATTTAAATGCCCTATCGGTGCTTGCAACACAAACGTCTTCAATTATAAGTATGTACGCTTTAGATCCTTCGATTTTGGAATTACTACTGCAGAGTTGTAAAGCAGCACATACCGAACTTTGGTCAGTTGAACCAACTCTGCATAAAGCTTTATTACAACTTCTTGCTGTACATTGCCAGAAGAGTCATAATTTTACAACAACATCACGTCTACTCAATGATAAACCGTATGCATCTCAAGTACTTGAAGAACAAAGTCGCAGCTCTCCAACATCAGACCATTTTACACATATTTTACAATTTTTCGCTACTGTCCTAGATAAAGCCGGTCAGCTCAGCCATGAGAATCTTCATCTTTTATTAAATTGGCTAAAACAACTTTTTGTCGAGTGCAACAGCGCGCATATGACAATTCTTGTGAATAATAAACAATTTATTCAAATTTGTAAGCAATTATGTAAAACATCATCTTTTGCGCCAATCGATAGTGCCGGTTGTATGTCTGTGCTGCTGCTTCGAAATCGAATTCCAGTTGAACTTCAAACTTACTTTAGGGACACAGCAATCTATCAACTTAACTCGACCATTGACGATGTTGTTCAGTCATATACGGGATCTTAGGAATGCTGCCCATAAGTATCTCGCTAGCCACAACCAACTTAAGCGATGAAAGCGCTAGTCATTTAAGTAAAATGTATGAACTCGAGAAATGGTATCGTGCTACAACTCATTATGCACCACTACGGGTTAAATACTTTAAAGATTTGCTTGATTATTTGGACGTCGATGCTGTTGCATTAAAAATGGATTCAACTGAACACGAGATAACCAATGTTGCTCCATTAATTCATATTTTCACGCAATGTTTTATTGAACAAACGGAGAGCAGTGGCAAATCAGTGCAATATCGAAATATAGCACGCAAGCATAGATTATTGATTTCATCGTGGCTACAATGCGAAGCAGCACGTTACTGTGTAAGGAATAAGTTGCGGACAACTGTTGGGAAACCGCAAGAGACTTTTCTGGCTATCGAGGCAGTAGTTATGAAATATGCGCGTTTGTTAGCTGCAAAAGAATCGGAACAAAGAAAACCGATTAGTTTTGATACTGCTTTGGAAATGCAGCACAAAGCTCGTATACTGTTAGGATTTCTGGAGTTTCTAGAAAAACACATTTACAATGCTGCGCAGGGAACTGCTTTTGCCTTGCCGCATGTTGAAAAACCCGCAAAGACATTCTTCCGCATCAATGCAACAACGTGTCAGGAATGGTTTAAGCGCATACGTCCAGCTGTTTGTTTAATTGCTTCGCATTGTATGGAACCGGAAATGGCTATTCGATACTCAGAGGTTTGTAAATTTCTTTTTTTTTTTGTATTTTAAATTCCCGTTAAAACATTTATTAATTAATGAATATAATCTTTTCAAAGCAAACTCTGACGAAAACCGATCAATTGAATTCTACATTATTGGATCGCACGTTGATAAGCATAGTTGGTGCATTACTACAACGCAACGAAGCGGATTCATTGTACGGTTTATACAATTGGGTGCGAATACGTTTGCGTAAGGATTTCATATGGATTCAATATGCTTCTGAGCAAGCAAATGGCCATTTGGAGCAAGCAGCTCTTGGATATCGAACCTTAATCGATGAAAACCATGTGCACATTGACGGTTCTATGAAACAATTTATTTTAGAGCAATTAATGCATTGTCTTTATAACACGGGACAGTGGAAAGGAATCCAAGAGCTGATCAAAAATGAGAGTGAAAATAATGAAAAGCTATCGTTGCTCACAAATCTCTACAGTAATGAACATTTAGATGCAATGAATAAGCTTTTCTACGGAAATGATTTTAAGGAAATGAGCATTGAAAGCGATGGAAATATCGAACTTAACGGCGTATTGTTTCCATTGATGGATTGGTCAATGTTCTCACAAGCTTCGACTGATTCGATTGAGAAGACAACAACAAATTGTTCGAATTTGAATAGTTTTTCGGCACATTTAATGCTACAGAAATTCGAAGATATTTGTATAATGGAATCAATGAAAAATATCGGAACGGATCATTTGCCCAATGATATGCTACGCGCCATTAAAGCTGGCTTACGTGAGAGCTATGGTCGTGGTTGTAATTTGGATGAACGGAAAATTTCGAACAGCAATGATTATATATTTTTAAATTATATAATTCAAAAAGTTTTTGGCAATAATGATTTAACCACGACTCCAGAATTTGCAGTTGGAAATCTTAATGACTCGGCCGTTTTAACGAAATGTCTTCTTTGGACGCGACTATTGGAGCAACGTTCCTCGGAGAGCGTTATTCCAAACAACAATAATCTTTATTTGGATATGGCAATTAATGCAAGACGAAATGGTAATTACAATTTCGGTCGTCAAATGCTCAAATGTTACTTTTCGCGTCACGGATTTGGTCACTCTTTGGAAGAAATCGCTAGTTGTCTACAGAACAATGAGCTAAACATTAATACATCAGATCATGGCTTGTTAAAAGGTATAAGTGAATTGTCGAAGTGCATTTATTATACGACAACGATTGCAACTCAAATACAACAGCAACAATGCGATGCAATAAATCTTTCTGCAACATTATGCTTACTGTTGGTCGATCAATTTAAGAATCAAAATGGAAATGCGACATATCCAACGGTTGGTGCTGAAACACTATTAAATCTATCCGATTGGTTGGCACAACGGAGCAATGTTAACAATAATAATGTTGGTATAAACTTAAACAATTTACCGCAACTTCAGCAACTATTACAAAAGTTACCAGAAACTTCCGTACAACTGACTGATGATGAGTTGCATGTTAACATGCCTGAAATTGATAAAGCAGTTGGTAGACTAATCAACGCTAGCATTTGTCAAAGAAATGATGTTGGCGAAGCTTGGTTATCGTATGGCAATTGGTGCTATCGTTGGGGTAAAAAACTGGTCGAATTGAAAAATTCCGAAAATCAAACACTTTCAGCTCATATTACCGAACACACGCTATCGGAGCGGGATTTGAAAGACATAAAGAGCACATTTAAGCACGATCTAAGCAATGAAGTTTTAATGGAGATCGCAAGCGTATTGCAAGAATATCAATTAGTTGGTAAATCAGATGTTGTCGACGATGAATTAGAATCGACTGATAATACCGCCGTAGAGTCAATCGAGCAAGCATTGCGACAACTTAAAACATTGGAAAACGTTTCGGCAGAAGAAATAACTGGCATAATAAGCATTTGGCGACGTTCGCACAAAACGGTCTATGCTTACTATGAGACAGCCATAAGAGCTTATTTAAAATATCTAAGCATTGAGACAACCGATACAACAACAAACAAAGAATAATATCAACTGCAAGGACAATATTGAGGATAGCAGTTTTGTAACGACAACATTACGTTTGTTACGTTTGGTTGTTAAGCACGCCTTCGCACTGCAAGATGTTCTCGAAGAAGGTCTCAATACAACGCCATTGCGTCCTTGGAGGGTAATTATACCGCAATTGTTTAGTCGGCTCAATCATCATGAACCCTATGTACGTAATAGTTTAGCACAATTACTTTGTCGGTTAGCACAACAGGAGCCGCATGCAGTTATATTTCCCGCCGTTGTTGGATCGCAAGAGGAGGGTAGCGCCAACAATAGCTCCAATTTACAAGGCAATCAAAATACAATTGCACTATCAAATTGCTTCAGCTCATTGGTGTCGAATCTATCGAAACAATCGCCTGGAACTGTTCGTCATGTACAGCTGTTGGTCAAAGAATTGAGACGAGTTGCTCTATTATGGGAGGAATACTGGTTGCACGCTTTGGGACGTTTACTAACCGAATATTCCCCGATCTTTAGTGCTTTGGTTGTCGAAACGCGTAAATGTAATAACAATAGTTCACAGCAGACGGAAAAATTGAAATCTAAGCATGAATTATTATTGCAATATGTAATTGCTGATCTAAAGAAAATTGCAAAAACAACTGAGAAGACAGCGGAAACAAAATATGAGCAGAATTTCAAAAAACACTATCAAGAACACATAGAGCAAACACTTGAAGCTCTGACGCAACAGGAAATCATAGCAGCCGGTCCGATTGAAAGTTGGCAAAAGTTGAAAGACCTATATCAACGTTTCCAACATCGTTCGATGCATAGTTCCGTTGCAGCCGCTTCGACATTAAAAATCAGTGATCTAAGTCCCATACTTGCTCAAATGCATGATACTGCAATTTCAATGCCCGGCATTGAGCGCAGTCGTGTTTATATCAAATCAATCGAAAGTGCCGTTCATGTATTGCCAACGAAAACTCGTCCCAAGAAATTAGTGTTCGTCGGCAGCAATGGACGAAAGTATACCTTTCTGTTTAAGGGTCTTGAGGATTTACATCTGGACGAGCGTATTATGCAATTTCTATCAATATCTAATCTCATGATGGAACGTACGCGTGAACGTCAACGACAGCCGCACACATTCCGTGCCCATTACTATTCCGTCATACCGCTTGGATCGCAATCCGGTTTGATTAGTTGGGTCGATGGTGTAACACCACTCTTTGCCGTATATAAAAAATGGCAGCAACGAGATGCATTACTGAAGCAACAACAGACCAAAGAACGTCCGAATCTCGAGCAACAGCAACAGAATTCAGCTTCTTCGCAGATAACTGCATTAAGACCATCGGAATTGTTCTATAAGAAGCTTCGTCCGCTTTTAGCAGCTCAAAATATTAAACTCAAGGATCCACGTAAGCAATGGCCGTTGGGCATACTTCGTCGTGTCTTGGACGAGCTGACGGAAGAAACACCAAGTGATTTATTATCAAAAGAATTATGGTGTCATGCAACAAGTGCTGCTGAATGGCGAAAGACTGTGCGAAATTATTCCATTTCTATAGCGGTTATGTCCGTTATTGGATATATCATTGGTCTTGGCGATCGGCATTTGGACAACGTCTTGATCAACTTAGTACTGGCGAGATCGTTCACATTGACTATAATGTTTGCTTTGAAAAGGGTAAAACATTACGCGTTCCTGAGCAGATTCCTTTCCGCTTGACTCCGAATATGGAAAACGCTCTCGGCGTAACGGGTGTCGAGGTAAGTTTGAATGAATGAACTAATTTTTAAGTATATATAGAGTAAGCCATGTTATCTTTTTGAAGCGGAACTCACTGGTAATTAGGAGTAATTCATTTTAAAGTACATAATTTTTATTTGAAAGAGGTTTTCTCATAAAATTATTAAGCAAAGGTTGTAATCAAAAATGAAACTAATCGGGAATGTTGGAACTTTGTAAGCATACATTTAAGTCCTTCTGCAGTTGGAGCGAATTTCGAATAACACATTTACATATGGCGCAAGTATTGCTTTCGGTGGCCGTTGTTACATGTTGATGGGATAATTTTTGTACAGTATTTTGGCATGGCTGCTTTTTAACTTTTTTATCACAAACTGGTAGTATTATAATATTTTGTACGGTTGGTTGATTATGTCTAATAGGCGAAATATTTTCGGCGGCATACGTTGCGGATAGAATGCGGCTTGATTGTAAGCTTTGCGGATGATAATTTGGACTCCGACAGCAAATGAGTCGTTTAAATGCCTTTCGAAAGTTCGAATTCTTCCAACAATATATAATGGGATTTAGACCAGAATTGAACATCGCAAGCGAAAAGGTATACTTATAGAGCCATGTGGATTGATTGTAGCAGCTGAAAGTTTTCATACATACAACAATGAAGTACGGCAGCCAACAAACAGTAAATGCTCCCATTATCAGAACAACAACCTTTAAAGAGAATTCAAAAAACGAAAAAAATATTAGTTGTTTATTATTTACTGTAAGAAAAAAAAAATTTATGCTCGCCTGTATCGACTTCCAATCGGAATTTCCAAAACATGACAATTGTCTAGCCTGCCTAGAAGCCTCACGCATAATTCGCCAATAGAGCAAAAGCATTAGAGTCCAAATAATGACAAATGCTGGTGTCAAAATTCCTATGACATATCCGGGCGGTAAGATTTCATCAAATTCACATTCATGTGCTGTATCCCAATTATTCCAAATCATTGGAATTGATGCTACCGTGATGCCAGCTAACCAACAGCTTATGATTATTAGTCGAGCTGCACGTCGTGTAATAAATCTGAAAAATGAAAAGAAAAGCAAAATTTTATACCTTCATAGTTATGGTAAACAAAATTGTTATGGGTTGCAGATAATCGAGTAGAATATGTTTTTTTTAATTTTTATTAAAACATAGTTTACCTACCCATAAAATATAAACTCTTAAGGATTCGCTGTACTCACCGACAATAATCTAATGGAAACACGATAGCAATATAACGGTCAATGGCAATCGAAATTAACGTTCCCAGTGATACACAACATGCGAATATCATAAGGAAAAATCGTAATAAGCACAGTACGCGCGAGTGTCCCAAATTCCAGCCCAAATAAAAAGCCGCATGGTATGGCAGAGCGATGCCAACCATTAAGTCTGAGAAGGCCAATGATAGAATAAACAAATTCGAAATAACCGAACGAAGGCGGCGACAGATCCGCACGGCAATAATCGTCAACGTATTACCACCCAAAATGATAAGAAAAAGCACACAATTCAAAGTGGCCCAAAGGATGGTAATGGAGTCAATTTGCGTTTTGAGGCTTAAAATTGTATTCGTTTCAATTGGCATGGATGTACTTCCTGGCGATAGAATTATTGAAGTATTCAATCCGATGGTTAAATTACCGTTAAAAGTATTGAAAGGCATGATTTTAAGTGCAATTATTTTACATTTTCGAATTTTATTTTTATTATTTCTTTAGTGTTTTTTTTTTTTTTAATTGTCCAACTAATTTTTATTTATTGCTTTCTCTGGATTAGAAAAATTTTTATAACGCGGGGATACTGCCTTTAAGCTTCAAATGATTGATACTAAAAATGTAACTTCCTCTATCCGATGAATTTGCCTGCCTCTATTGTTATCAATCTAATCACTTATTTTCCTCTTTTTTTTTATCGATTTTGGCAATGTATTTTTTTTTTTCAATATCTTTATTATTGATATATAAAAAAAAAAACGTTCATACCGTATCCCCGAGGAGCGTATCGAAGTTGGATAAGTGAAAAGGGGTTAATAGCACCCAGTGAGCGAATTAAGGGCCAAGAATTAGACTTAAATTAAATAGAACAAGTAAGGGTGTTACAGTCAGGCGAGCCTGACAATAGAATACCCGACACAGACTCACATGGTCAAATAATATTTAATATCAAGAGGTGTTTAAGGCCATAAGGGGCCCCATATGTCGACTTTTGTTAAATTTCTTTATGAAAACCGCCCCTTTGCCACGCCCACTTTTCATTTTTTTTTTTTTTTTTTTTTTTTTAATTCTAATCAGGCTTAAATATACGCTCAAATTCTATGTTTCATGGAAATATTTCGAAAAAGTCCGATTTTGAGGCAGTTTTGGGATTTTTGTGGCAGACCCTAGTACTGGAGGTACCCTTAATAATGGACCGACCAAGGAAATTTTTTGTGAGGATGTTTATGGCTACAAAGGAAGCATAAGTGCCAAATTTCGTTCAAGTCCCATTTGAATTTCGGGTATAGGGGACAATTTTCGAAAAACGCCCTTCTGCCACGCCCACTTTTTAAATTTTTGGAAGTTTCATCAAAATATGTTGAAATACTTCGATTTTAGAGCAGTTTTTGTGATTTTCGTAACAGACCCTAGTACTGGAGGTACCCCTAAAAATGGTCCGATCGGGTCCATTCTCGAACTTGTTCTTACTCATATCCCCGTGAGCACGCATACCAAATTTTGTCAAGATAGCTCATATCGTATAGCTCCTTCGATAAGATAACTGTATACAGACAGACGACAGACGGGCATGTCTAACCCGAATCTCCTGGCGACGCTGATCATTTCTATATATATTTTGTATGGTCTATCTCGACTGGTTCTGGGTGTTACACACAACCACACAAACGCAATATACCCTCGATACAGAGTGTGTCGGGTATAAAAATACACAAAAAGTTTGAAAATAACCAATTGACTGGGACACTTTATCTCACCTTATATAGGTACTTATAAAAAAAAATTTAATAAAAAATATAAAACAAAGTAAAACAAAAAATGAAAAATAAGTTCAAAAAGAAGTATAAATAAGTATAAAAAAGAAGTTAAATAAGTAATAAAAACAAAGTAAAACAAAAAAAATTTTTAAGTACAAAAAGTTTTAAAAAATTAAAGACAAAGAAGCAAAAAAACCCACCACTTAAGTCAAGCGCAATCTACCTTCACTTCCTTCAACCCATTGTGCTACAATGCACCACCCTTGAAATGCACACACAGATACAGTTTGCTTTGCGTTTATTTACGTTGATGCTGATACAATTCTCACATGATTTATAAAAATAGAAATATATATAGTCATGTTTGCGGTGCTTCAAGTTATCGCTTCTCGGCCTTATGGCTAAGATCAAAGTGTAGTATCTGTTCTTATCAGCTTAACATCTGATAGATCCTCCATCGGAGGACAACAAATGTTAAACTGATTTTTGGAAATTGACGGAGTGTTTAGGGGCTTGCTCCACCTCTGTCGCGGGTTGGCCCGGCATTGCAGTACCGTCGGGATTGGCCCAATTTGAAATACATAAACAAAAATTTTATCTTACTTTACTTATTTGCATTATTGTAAAAAATAAAAGGTTGTTCAATTTTTTATACTCGCTTGTTTCTGAGCTCGGTCTTAATCAAACTTAAATCAAAGAATGTTCGCCTTGCTGCAGCCGAACTAAGTGGCAGTGCTGTCGTTTTCGTATAGCAAAATGGTTTTTAAATAGTAGTTTTTATAAAATAAAAAGAGTATATTAAAAAATAGGAGTTTTTAAGCAATAGAAGAAAAAAAAACTAGGTGGGGTTATCGTTTAAAAACTTCGAAAACTCGTAAACCAAGAAGGCTACAAAATGAAAGAATGTAATTTTGTATGAAAAAATTTACACTCTTTCGCTTTTTAAATCTTTTCACTTTTAATGGAATATCCTAGTTGCTTATAGTTATGGTGACCATCATATCTGCTTTTAGCAGAGGTGTTCTGTTTTTTAGGCACTTGTTCTGCGTGTTTTTTAGTGAAATGCAAATTCAAAAAAATTAAGTTTTATGACTGAAAAGATTAAATAACAGTAGCTAAAAAAATTTGTTTTAATTAATTGTCATATAAAAAAAGTCAATTTATTGACAAAGAATTACAATTCACATGTATCTTAAAGGTTGACAACCTCGGTTCGTTAAATTTAATATCCTACGAATATTTTTTTACAATAAAATTCTATTAATACCAAGTTGAAGATTTTTCTGTAAAAATTGTAAAATTTTCTGTTCTGTTTCTTGCAATAAAAAAATTAATATATCGTCACGGAAGTTATAATGTATTACTTCATGAATATTAGGCCTTTTTTTTTTTTTTTTTGCCAGATAGAATTCAATTTGCACCGCACAAAGAATGCTGTTTACAAAATTTATTTACTTACACAAATAGAGTTTCGTTAGCGAAACGGAAGTAGTAAAGTAGTACGGCAATACAAAAAGGAGCAAAAAAAACTACTATAGTAGCATTTCGACAGCACTGCTAAGTGGCACGAACTTTGTGAGACGAAAGAGAAGGAAATTTATTTTTTACTTTTGACTTAGTCAAAGTCAAAGATACAGCGATATTTTTTTCGTGTGGCGATTAATTATCCTCCTAGCTTCCCTTAAGATAATTTCGCCAAAAAAATTGTGCTTTGGGTAAAATTCCATCTGAGTTATTAATTGTTTTTTTTATTTATTTATTTTTTTTTTTACAAATAAGTTCTTATCTCACCTGATGTTCAACGGATACTAACTGGAATGTTTACCAGCGAAAAAAACACAAAAAAAAAAAAAATTTATCCATACACCATCAATGAGCAATAAAAAAAATACTCTTGTTTTTTGCATTGTTATCATAAAAATGTTATAACTGAAATTGTTACACACAAGGAGCATAAAAAATTGAGGCAAATATATTTATGGGCTAAACGACATTGTTCGCGGGTCTTCCCTTTTATGGCGCAATAGAAAACATTTGATTGCGATTTTTATAAATAGCAACATAAAACAGGCAGTCATTGTACTTTAATGGTTAGATAGAGATATTGGTGCATACCTCAAATATAGCAATGTATGACTAATTTAATTCTTAAATTGTTGGGAAAGTGATTCCCAAAAAAAAAAAAAGCAAAAATTCATGACATATGTACATATGTGTATAACATTAACTATTATAGTATGTATTTTTCCTTCATAGGGTTGTTATCGCTTGGGATGCGAATATGTTTTAAGAACATTGAGACGCGAAAAGGAAACTCTGTTAACTTTGCTCGAGGCATTTGTCTATGATCCGCTGGTTGATTGGACAGTGAGTGATGATGGCGTCAGTGGAGGCACAACGCGGGCAAATCTGGCGTACTCTGCAATGCAATCAGTTACGACATTAAAGCTTTCAGTATCATCAAATCCAAATGTCGCAAACGTACTGTCGCGGGAAAGTCCATTGCGGGTCTCAAAACAATATGAAATGGTACAACGGCGACAAGAATGGGAACTTATGCAGCAGACAATCAAAGCTAGATTCGAAGACATGCGAAGCCATTGGGCAGAATATATGTAAGTTTTCTTTTTTCGTTTTATATATATATATATATATATACCTACATATATTCTATAAAATATTAGCATTAATAAATGTTATTATTTAAGGAATGACATACAGCAGCATTTGGTAAAGATCGATACAACCGCTCAGGAACTCAGCAGCACTTTAAAATCCATTCCAGAGGCCGAAGAAGAGCGTAACAAGCTGAATCATCAAGTTGCAATGATACGTGAATTAGAGATGCTTGGCACGGCGATCGGTAGCCATTCATTAAATACAATAACTCAACGTTTTCAGACATATAAGAACGATGAAGAAGAATTTGAATCATTGCGAAAAAATACACGAATCGCACAATGTGATATTGATACACTTTTGAATACATATTTTGGTAAAATTATCGCGAAAAATGATGAGCTGATGACAATGCAAGCGGAAATTTTCCATCAAGAGAATACTCTTTATTTCAATGAATTTGAATGTGTGCGAGAATATATTCAACCGATTTCAGAGAAGTTTTATGAAGACGCTAGTTTCGCGCGCAAGGAAATGGACAATAGTTTGCAGCAGGAAACTCGCTCAGCTATGGAATGTATAAAGTACTTAGATCAATATGGACGCATCATGGAATTCTATCCACGTAATCGACTCAGGCAAAGGAATGCACTTTTCCAATATGCCAACTGGTACAGCCAGCTACGGAACGAAGAGACTGATCTGGAAAAACTGAAAGCCGAGATTGGTCAAAGCAGAAGTCTGAAATTCGTTAGTGAAAGTCGTAGTGATTGCGATAGGATAACAGTTTTAGAATATGCTCGTGTGATGGAGAAAATAACATACGAATTGAATATGGATTTACACAAAGCTGTAATGAAGGAAGCCAGCTTACAGAAAGAACAGGTATGAAGACGTATTTATGGATATTGAATATGTTTTGGGTAGAGGCTTGTTGGTTGAGGTAGTGACGTCCCTTATTTGCTTTCCATACTATTGAATTGAATTGAATTGAATTGAATTGAATTGAATTTAAATGTACTTAAGTTTAGAGTTAGTAGCGAGTTTAAACTGAATTTTAGGTTCTTCAAATTGAGGGAAAAATTCATGAACTTAGACAATTTGGCTGCAACCCGAATGTTTTGCTACTTTTTCGCAAAAAGATTAATATGCCTGGTTTCCAATAATTCAGGAAATTCCTGCGCATTAATTCCTGCAAACATTTCAAATCATATCCAAATACATGGAAATTTTAAATGTTTGCAGGCATTGGCGCACAAGAAGTCCTGCACTAATGGAAATCAGGCTTAAGTCATTTGTTCTCTTTTTTTTTCAAATATTTAAAAGTGAAATGGAGAGAATATAAGATGATTTATCACACATACTTTTTTGGTCAATTTTTTTGAGGCTTGTAGATTAAGACACTGAATTAAGTACCAAATCAACCGATTTCAGATTGTTATGAAATTTTTATTTATTTTAAATATTCTATGCGTTAATCCTTTTGCATTTTCTTTGCAACAGATTCCAACAGTTGAAAATGTCATTACGGAAATCAAAGACTTCGCTTCGTTAGATAATAACACATGTTCGACATTACAAGGAGCGATGTTAATAGTACTCACTGAAACTCTTATACATTTGGAGCAAAGCGAAAATGCTCCGAACCTATTTAAGGAAATCAATTTCATTGAAAATCTCGAATTTGTTTTTGAACAATTGCAATTGAAACCGAAAAGTCTTCAACAGCTTAGCGAACAGAAATTGCTGAAAGCATTGCGAAATGTCCTGCAAGTATTACATGCTTTCGAAACGGACATAATATTTGAGCATATCGTACGATTGTTCTTCATTGACGATAACATTCAGCTACAAAATAATCTTACAAAACTATGCAATGGCGATATGCTATTCGAAGAGGAGCCCGATGATACGGACGCTATTAAGCAATTCCGATCGTTGCTCAAGCTATTGCGATATCACTTCGATATGATGGAAATGCAATTGTATCAACTGAAACAAGTGATAAAAGAGATTTTGGAAATCGAAGCTTGTTCTTGGTATAATATACTATTGGAGCGATTAAGTATCATACATAATCTGAGCGATGATGGACTAATTATATGGAAAAATGAAGCGATAAGCACTTTATTCAGTTTCGCGCGTAAGCAAGTCGAATCGCTTAAGAATTCCCATATCGATATGGTATACGATGTACGTAAGCATGCAGAACCCATAAGGAATTACGTTAAATTGATTTATGGAAAATATCTTTACGGTGTTACGATTGCACTTACCGAAGCATATATCAGTAGTTTTCAAATCAATGTGGAATATGCCGATTGTAATGCTGCAGCACGATTATTGTGCAGTAAATTGGTAGCAGCAATACAGCACAACTTTGAATTGGAGCAACTTCGTTTGGAAATACGTCAACAAACTCAAAATTTGGAACATTATTCACGAGTGACAACAGCCTACATCTGGGCGAATCAATCGTTTTGGATGAAACAGTTAACAGTTTGGCACACATTGCTGTAAAAGAAAAATTACTGACTGCCTTGGGTGGCGTTAGCCAATCGATGAAAGCCTGGAAACATACTATAGTTAAAATTCAAGATGAACTTTTACAGCATACCGAAATTGTTAAGCAACGCTTGCGTTGGATTTCAACTACCAATACGGATTCGAAAGAAATAATAAATGACATTATATCGAGATTTGAAGAACACCAAGCTGCACAAACGACACGATACAATTTCTTTTTACAACTTGCTATTCAATTAATTGAATACACAAATGTTCCATTACAATTCGAGAGCCTAATGGATGACACCGTTGGAGGTGTTAATGCTCGCCAAAAAGCAGATAATGCATTCTGTTCGCTCATCGATAACTGGCAAAAAGTTCGATCACGGGTTTCTCAAAGCAATGCGGCAATTACACCGGCTGAGAGGAGTATTGTGGAATTACTTGATCCAGAGGATAAAGTGGACACCTGTTGGATTAAGAATGTTACTGGCCTTTTGGACGAGATGTTATATGCGGTTCAGCGGAATCTTAACAATATCGAAGAAGAACGAAAAACACTGCAAAATCGAATTTATTTTTTGCATGCAAATGAATTGCAAGTGGGTAAAATGAAAATATTAATAAATAAACTAAAGCTATAATTAATGATTTATTAATTAATCCTTCGATCGATTGCCTTTGTAAATTCATGATGATGATTTTCATTTTATTTCAGAGTCTTATTGATAATCCGCTGCGTACGGATATGCGTCAATTGCTACGCTTGATAATTAAAAACGCTAAATATCCGGTCAGAAGCGGATCATCTTCTCCAAATCTAGCTGAAGAAGTTAGTCTAACGAATTTGGCGCGTGAAGTTCTTTATTTGCTCAAAGTACTAATCGGCAAATTAGGGGATTTAAAGGCAAAATTATGTCTACGTGATGATTATAGCGAGGAGCTATTGAAGGACCTGAATGAGAAACTGAAAGATGTTAGAAACGCTATCAATCAGCATTGCAAAGAATTGAATAGCCTCGAACAACTTTACTTGGAACCAAATCAATCATTAGCGCGTTCTAATAGTGCTTCACCGGCGCACGTTGCATCTCTCTCTGCCGCTGATAAAAAGGAAAATGAAGGCACACCAAAAAATGCTTCAGTTGTTGAGAAGAAAGGTAATAGTTTGATTTATTTCCATTTATTTTATTTAACGTTCATTGTTTCGTCATAACTTTGGAAAATTTCATCTTAAAGGTGAGCAGAAACGAAACGCTTACGCTGTATCTGTTTGGAAGCGTATACGTATGAAACTGGAAGGACGTGATCCAGACTCAAGCAGACGCAGCAGTATTGCCGAGCAAGTTGATTTCATAATTAACGAAGCTATAAATCGCGACAATTTGGCGGTTTTGTATGAAGGTTGGACTCCGTGGGTCTGAAAGAGATGCGATTTGCTCCATGATGGAGTTTGGTTGACATAACGACGAATTGGCAAATGATTACACGTTGAGGGTATAGATGATAAAAGGAGGCTAGCTGTTTGAGTGGTGATCTTTCTATTCATTCATTCATTGTCAGCGGTTTCTTAAAGCACAACATTCAGCAAACCATAAGCAAATTATTTTCAAGTGGAAGTGTGTGTGTCTACCAGGTCCGAACGTGAAATTTCGGTAATTTAACTTACAATGGACTCTAAACGATTACGACTTTGATCGGCACTAAAACTGTTATACTATTTATGCTTTCAGGTTAACAATACACATGCTCACTTTGCATTATGGATCGCGTTCTTGAATGTACACAGTTCGAGGTTGTTTCGCTGGAAAGTGCTGTGTTAGATTGTATCTATGGAGTTCATATTTGGGCAGAGATTATAAAACGCTTTGCGAATTAAATTCATGATGTCTTCAAAATTTCAAATCGATTTTTAAATTCTTTGTACGATTCGATAATTTTTTTTCTTTTATTAATTTTTTTTCATGTTTTTTTTTTTCTTTGAATTTCACTTGGCATTAAAAAAAAAATATTATGGATTCTTGTAATGCCCAAAAAGTGTGCTTTTATCTCTATCTTTAAGTTATCAATAAAAACTACAAAAATTGAAATGTTAATAACGTTAATGTTCTTTAAAGAATTGAATATTTGAATGTTATATGAATTAATCTAATCGTTAGACTATTCGATTGTTGAGGGTTAAGAAACGATCATAAGATATGTCATTTTACATGAAATCTTTAGGCTTTGATTACATCAGTCAGTGGTGGCCAACTGCGGGAATTCAAACGTGTTTTCACGTTCGCGTCGTAAGTCTTTGCGCAGACAGTTCTGTTATAAAAAGCGAGAAAGATAGAGCAAAGACTTTAGACGCGAACGTGAAATCAGGTTTTAGTGGGCGTGGCAGCGTTACGAAGTTAAACTTTTCCAAGTTTGGGGTACAACATTAAGCTATGTTCCGAATTTTAACAGTGTGGGTTCAAATTTTTGGAATTTGGGTCCTCCCCTTAGGGGTAGTTCACATATTACGTAACGCAGAAGGAGCGAGGGGGGGTTTAGGAAATTGTTACGAAACGTTACAAGGGGGAGGGACGTTTCTCTGCGTTTGTTACGTAACACGCTGAAATAAGAATAATAACACAGGCCGGCAAAATTGAAATTAGATTTTCCCCTTTTGAGTTGCAGTAGTGATTGTATTAGATTTTTGTGTGCTGAAAAATTGAAAAATTTCAAAAAAAAATTCCATCACGTCAGAGTTTCGAGAAAATCGCGTACGAATTTTTTACGACCATTGTTTTTTTGAAACTCATTTTTCTCATATACCTTTGGCTTAAAATATTTTAAAACTTTTAAATCATTTATATTCTTAAAACATCATTCTTTAACATGACATGAAAAAGATCTTCCAAATCTTTAAATGAATGGTGTAAAATGATGCTCAAAGTCGAAAAATTGAAAAATTTATGAAAGATTTTTTTTTTTTTTTGGAATTTGAATGAACACAGATCACCCGTTATCAGTCCCCTTTCCAAAACTGATACCTTAAATTGTAAACCAATCAATTTTGTGTACATATGTCAAATCTCAGAACTGCAGCACAAACCATTTTTATGATATAACGGTTTTTTCTAAAACAACTCAATTCTGACTCTCAACTCTTGTTTTTTCGTTTGAAAAAGAAGAAATTACTAGATCGATTTGAAATATTAAGAATTGTTTATTTTTTACGTATTGATTGGTCCTTGAAAGAATTCAATATCAATTGAAGTGATTTAATTCCTTTTTCGATGAATGAAATTTTATTTAATAGAGAATCATTAGATCATGAGTATTCAAATTCCCTTATCACATAGTTTGAGAATTATGTTTATTTTGTTATCGGGTATGTGATGTATCCTTCGCGGAGGTAATTCAATATAAATTGAAGTGATTTAATTCCCTTTTTCCTAGATTGAGATGGAAATTGTAATGTAGCATTTAATAGAGTAATGCATATCGCTCAGTTAGATCATGAGTAATTCAAATTCCTCCTCAATCTAGAGAAAGGAAATCACATCAGTTGAGAATTGAATTCCCCGGGAAGGGAAAATAATCATATTACCCGTATAAAAGACTTCGTTTACTAATTGTATTTATATCGGTCAGAAAAAATTTACATGTGCGACTGTTACTACCGGGGGGGAGGGTGTCTGAAATTTGTTATTTCTTGTTACAAGGGGGGAGGGGTGTCTAAAATAGCCAAAAACCGCGTTACGTAATATGTGAACGACGCCTTATTATGGGGCTGGAGGTTGGGGTGGTTTGATTTCTAAAAAAAAATTTTTTTATTTCTTAGATATTTGCAAAGAAACGTCTATGCCAAATTTCATTGTTCTAGGGAAACCCCTGTATATCTTCTGTATACTCTGTTATACTCTAGAGATCGATGGGTTAACACCACACTCGTATTGGACTTCCATAACGTGTGAGAACGCTTACTATTTATTTCATATTTCGGTGATTTTTTTTTTTTGTTATTCTTACTTCTTTTTCGCCTCTCCTATCCTTTTATTATTCTGAGCGATTTCTGTATCTGTATTTTGCGGTTTCCGCTTTAAGATAAATATGGGACATTCATTATAATTTCTATAAGAATTAGTAAAAAAAAAAAAAAAAAAAACAATTCCAAACAAAAAGAATCACTGCTCCAGGTGAGGCTCGAACTCACAACCCCGGCATTGCTCGTATACTGTCTATAAGTACCGTGCGCTAACCAATTGCGCCACTGGAGCTCTTGCCAAACCCGCGTCAAATGCTATACAACAATATATGAATACAGTTAGAACAAAAATGTGAAATGGATGTTGAGAAGATGTTTGTTTTTTGCGCAATTCTGCTTTGTTGACATTCGTCAGAAATCGCTTCTGACCCTGTAGAAAATTGGAGTACTCCAGGGTATGGTCGAATAGTACTCGTAAATGCGCCAGTATTACTCGCCCTTAATTTCCCCCACAATGCATTCAACTGACGATTTTAACATTGTGCTGTCATTGAAAAATCTCTGCACGCGTTTGAAGTAGTGTAGAAGTAGAGATAACGGGGCCAATCATGTACATTTCATATAGTACGTTACTAGCAATGTCAACGGCTCGGGCTGAAGTAGCGCATTGATAGAGCTTTTGCCGCACGCCCTGAATGGCCGGGGTTCGATTCTCGTCAAAGCGAATTTATAATTTTTTTTTTTTTTGGATTAGTTATTCAAAATTAAATATTGACAAGAATAAAATGCAAAAAAAAAAAAAAAAAAAATAAGGGTTCTAAATTCATAGAAGTATTTGAACAATTTTATGCGCGAAGTTCTGAGACATCAATGCACCAATGGCGATTTTCAATTTTTTGTATTTTGGAATTTTGCACATGACGCTTTGACATTCTTCCACATTTTTTTTTCGCCTGCGACATTTACATTACATTAACGTTGAAGCAAAATTGAACTGTACGCGCCTCGTTTACCGTGTCACTAGTTAGTTTCTACTCTCGGTATCTATACTCGTGTACTGGTTCTTTTTCCTACGCAGAGCCCCAATTTACACCAATCTTCTACAGGGGAACGACGTTTGCCAAAATCGAAAGACGTGAATAATGAAAATAAAGTAATTCTAAATTGTAAAATGAGCTGGTTCGATCGGGGCATAGCAAATCTTGCAAAGACTGCTCTCAAAGAAGCCCAAAAGCAAATCGATAAAGCATTGGACATCCGAGAAGAAGCAGCCAATTCGAACAAAGAGGAGGAAAAAACAGATAAAACGCCTTTGCAGGACGCCCAATGGAGCTCCTTTAGTGGGTCGTTTTTCGAAAATCCAAATTCGAAGGAAATGATTACGACTGAACCAGCGGCAACTAAAACAATTCCGACTCCTATTGCAGAGGCGACAACAACAACAACAACAACAACAGCGACGCAATTGAATGAAATAAAACGCAGTTCTGTAGCTTCACACAATTCCGATTCAGTCGAGTTATTATCACCTTCGGAAGTTGCAACACCACCTGAACCATCCGAATCTGTTGAACTTGTAACCAGCGCGAGTGATGTAACGACTCCGGAATCGTCGGGAGCACCTTGTGGAACGGATAGTATTGTAATCATTGGAAGCAATGATGAGGAGGAAGACTCTTTATCTTATAATACAGTGATGGATGAAACACTGACGGCTGCATCATTAACAGTAACAATTCCAGGAAATTTGGCAGCCAGTTTTGATGGTTGGTTATCTATGATGTATTTAAGCTTAGCTTTAAGCTTTAAGATGATGCTTCAAGTAAACAGAATTTCTTCGCAATTAGGCCACATATAGTGGGCCATACCGCATTTACTACATTACAAATAATAAATTAATCTATTGATGTTCTGGCAATTTTTTGCTACAGACGTTCAGATTTTATCTGCTACAGATGATTCTTTCTTGAATTCATCAATCGATTATGTATAGACGTATTTAATATTACGTTTTCTTACAGATTCCAGAGACCTTTCCAGCTGCGGATCATTAACAAACTGTGTAAGCAAACGCAAAGTAATAAGAAGTTTAATCTATCTAAAGATGATGCATCGGACTCGACGCAAAGTTTTGAAGATGTTCAGATGTTAGCTAGTACAGATGATACCGTCTTAGATTCATCCAATCGCGATTCGATGTTAGACGATAAATTCGATTTGAATCAAATGATTATGACGTCGACTGTCAGCTACTCATCGCCACATAATTCAAATGATGAAATCGAAACCAATACGACGACCACATCATCAGATATTGAAATCATATCGAATCCAAACGGCGATTCATCAAGTACTCACAGCGCGATACGTATGTGTCCAATGAGAATGAAGAAACTCGTTAGTGTATCATCCGGGCAACAGGCGGCAATCGGAACAATAGCGACCAAAAAAGGCCATTGCCGGGAGCCGAGTGAAATTTCTGTGCTCTCTGAAGACTCTCAAACGGAAATCGATAGGCTAACACATCGTATAAATGAATTGACAGAGCAGTTGGAAGCAAGGGAATCTCAACTTTTGCAATGCGAACGACAGAATGCAGCATTACAAGAGCAGAGTAGCGAATTACAATCGATGGTGGATGCTATGCGAACGAATACAGTCAATTTGGATACTTCATCCGATGATTATACACAACGTTTATCGGCGTTGGAGAAAAAGTTTCAAGCCAGCATAAGGGAACGCGATGCATTGCGCATTCAGATACAGTCCTTAAAAGATGACTTACGTACTAAGGTTCCAAAAGAACAATTCGATCAAATGACATCAGAACGTGATTCGATGATAGCTGAGCTAAGTTTGGAAGGTGAAAAGTTATCGAAAGAAATCTTACAGCAATCCAATATTATAAAGAAATTGCGTTCAAAGGAGAAAACAACCGACGCAACATTAAAACGAAATACGCTTCAAATTCAAGAACTTGCAGATGAAACGGAACGATTAAAAAAGACATTGAATGCCAAAGAGGACATGGAACGTACGCACATTGAGGCTGTACATAAAATGTCTTCGGAAAAACGAAAACTTGAGGACGAATGCGCACAACAGCGTAGTAAAATCGAGGATCTACAAATGAAGTTGGAAACAATGCATGCGAGTTTCGATGCTGTGAAAGATGAACTGCAGCAAAGAACGCGTGTTCATTTGGATCTATCGCGCAAAGCCGGCGAAGCTCAAGAGACCAGCAAAGCTCTTGAAACACTGAAAGCCGAAAATCAAAGTCTTTCTCTACAGCTAATGGAATTACATGAAAAATTACGGCTTTCTGAACAGTCATTGGCGCGAAGAGAGCAGCAATTGCGTGAGGAAAATAAGCAGCTTCTAAGTCGTTTGGAAGCAGCTGAACTACGTGCAGAAAACTCTACACACGAGATGAGTGAAACAACCATTCCACTCATGCGTCAATTGGAATCTTTGCAAAATACTTTGAGTCAGCGTACTGCAAATTGGAATAAGGAAGAAAAGTTGCTATTAGAAAAGTTAGGTAAGGCAATGGTATGTAAAGATTTGAGAAAACATTTTTTGAACTTAAATATTCAATAGAAATAACGCAGACACGTCTTAAATCCCTGGAAAATGTTGAGACAACTTATAAAGAGAAAGTTGATATGTTACAAGCGCGATGTTTGGATCTGGAAGAAAAAATCTCAAATGCATTAATGCAAAGCGAGCAGGCAGCGATTGCGCTTCATCAGTTGCAAATGGATTTTGTTGCGAAGGAAAATAATCTCAAAAAGTGAGTACGATTGAAAAAATTGTGAAATTATTTAAAAAAAAAAAAATCGTTTATAGACAACTAACCGAGCGAAGTGAGGCTCTTCAGGAAAGTCAGTCGAATGTAAATGCATTAAAAACTCAAAATAAATCACTCGAAGAGCGTCTAATGCATTCCAATAGTCAAGCAAGTGTTGCCAGTTCTAATAAGGTAGCAATGCACAGCAGCACCGATGACTTGCTGCAACACAAATTATCTAATACAACAGAACAGGAGTTTGATGTCAAGGATAATGTATTGCAACAGCAATCACAGTATACACAGCACTCACCTCCTAATAGTTTAGGTGTCCATTCGTTCGATGAAGCCATGTACGGCAGTTTCGATTGGCAAGCGGTACGTATGAAAATGTTAAAAGCCACCACTGTTACTAACATACAATATAAATATATATATATTTTTAGGATGACTCTGATTGCATATCAACTTCCGGTGGACGCAATGCTTTAGCTCTGATGGGCGGTCTTAATTTTATGGTTCACAATAACACTTCTACGATCGAGCATTTACAATCGCTTTTAAAGCAACGTGATGGCGAACTCCATCATATACAATGGGAAATGTCACGTTTGCAATCGGAACGCTCTGTACTAAATGATGAAATAACAAATCTAACGTTAGAAATTGAAAATGTAAGCCATTGCGGTCCATTTTATGATCTTTAATAATGAATAGTGTAAATATTTTTTTTTTTTTTTTTTTTTCAGATGAAGGAAAAACTTCAAGCCAATGAGTTGCTTGAAACTAATTTCAACGATCTTCAACATCGGTACGATGAGCTTTTGCAAATGTATGGCGAAAAAGTTGAGCGCACTGAGGAATTAGAATTGGATTTGTATGAATCGCGTGAAGCATATAAAAAACAGATCGAAGAGCTTTTAGCTTCGAAGGCGGCACGGCACGAACTTTAACTTGATCAGTAGAAAATTATCAGCATTTTCACCGTGAAAATTTTAATTTTATTGTGGAAAAAGTTTTGAAGCTTGTTAATGTGTTTATATTTATAGTCAAATAATGTTGGTCTTTTACGACCGCATACTTTTTAGCTTTAAGTGAAAACAGTGTACATATGTGATGCTATGTTATAAATTTTAAGTCCAATATATGTTGCAAATTTTTTTGTTTTTAATTATTAAAAGGCTTTTGGGAATCCTCAAAGCCAGAAATACTAATCACATAATCTTTTTCTATCTGGTCTATGTATAAATTGGGAAAATTTTAAGTTGAAGATTTCTAATTTCAACATAAAATAAACCACGTTTCGATAATAATTTTTCTATCGGCCTCTTTTTAAATTTATTTTTTATATACCTTAACGAATGTTACATTTGCAGAAGACCTTAATAATAACTTAGAAAGAATATCAACTAAAGTCCTTGACTCTTTTTTTTTATTTTTTTTTATTTTGACTTAGACGATACGTGTTGCAGCAGTTGTACTGGGAACTGTGGAAGGTTTCGTCATTATATCCATGGCATTTCTGAAGATTTGACCTTTCACGAAATCCGTTGCGGCTTCATTTAGATCTTTACTTGCTCCAAAATTACACTTCACATATCCATAGAGATTGGCACCATTGAATGCCAAAGCAATCAGGACTAATAGCAACCATTTGAATTTCAAGCCAAACAGAGCAACCATGAAAAAAAGTCCCCAAAATAGTGGGCAGAGAATCAGTCCAAGCCAGAATATTCGCGATTCGTGATTATTTACTCTCCCCTTCAATTCAAAATAAAAACTGATTTATTTCCAAATCCGATCCAATCGCTTTAAACAAACCTTTTTCGATTCAAAAATCCAGTGGGAAACTCCATCGTCATCGATGTAGTTCCACCAACGTAACCCAACCAGCAGACGGCCAGTTATGTTTTTAACCGTCCAAAAGTCCGCGGACAGAAACAAAACAACGAAAACAAAGCTCGTTATGAAGGAATCACTAAACCAACCACAAAATATATAAATGACTATCGCGGAACAGCGGAAAAACAAATGGAAAAACGTAACGTAAGGATGTGTGTATTTTTTTGCAGCTCCTTGCATTTCCTCTTCCTCGCCAAATGGAATCGTATCATCGTCCAGCAATGGCACCTGATAAAATAAAATCAATTAGACATATACATTTGTTTGAAAAACTGGAAATAGATTATATTGTTAATTACGTGCATTATTATGTCTAGGCAACAACGTTTCTTTGGACAGAGATGCTTAAACTCCGTTAATCCAGATTTATTGTTGTCAAAACATTATTCCTAGTCTACTATTAATACTAAATTAATAATTAATCTACTATTAGAACAATTGCAAAGCAAGGCAAAAAAACGGCATGTTTGTTTAGTTTAGTTAGTGTTCGTGTTGTAATATAAAAAAGCAATTGCAATAGCTGAAACATACATTTCTTACCGTAACCGAAGACATCTTTGATGTGTTAATATTCTCTGCCAACAAATGCTTTCTTTACTAAATATTCTGATTCACTCGAACAACACTACACTACTTAATTGAACTTGCACTACGAAAAATATTCCATGTCTTCTTTTCACTATAACTTTGGCTTAATCCCGGTGCTCACTTATAACTAATATGAGTCGGTTAGAAAATAATCGATAAATAGATAAAGAGCAAAGACAAATTTGAGCACTTTTGAGTCATCGGAAAAATTTAAGGCTGCATTTTTGAAGTTTTGTAATTTTTCTATTGGTATTTAAGGGCTGAACGCTGTTAAAGTAAGTTGAAAGGAAGTAACGAGCTCATTCTTTTGAAGAAAGGAAATCCGAGTTGAAATTTCGATGACAGGTCGACAGAAATATAGAAAATGTATGATTTAAATGCAACCCTGCACGTTCGATTGCTTTTAATCTGTGTATTCGTTGAAGTCATACTCAAATTACTTCTTCGTTTTTTTTTGCATGTGTTTAGTATAGGAAATTTACTTCCTGCATATCTGCGTAGAGCCCTTATAGGGTATTCTATATGGTGTTATATACATCTAGAGATTTTACCTAAACATTCGAGCGTTCCACTGTATTCGACTGTTTAGTTTAAAGTATTGTTTATTTTACAATTGCAACAGTGCTGCCATTTGTAGGAAAATCATTCTGATTTATGGGAAAAAGGGACAGAATTTTTAAATTCGGCAAAATGTAGGGATTTTCATTCGTGGTATATTCTTAAATATTAAGTATATATTTTGAATATTAGTTTCTTGTCGATCAATTATAAAACGACAAAATCAAACGATCTCTATCTGTGAGAGTTGGAAAAACCTTTCATTGAAAATAACTATTATCTGAAAGAATTTTAGGCGGATTATAATTTTTACACGGTTTTGAAATCGATTTCTGTTACATGACAACCATAACTTAATTTTATTATTTTTGTAAAAACTTATCGTTCATGCTATGATACTCTATTTTTTTTACCAAGAATCATACAATACATAGATTATTGCTTATTTTTACTTGCGACATATTATACATTTTATTTACGAATTTTTTCCGTGTAGTTAATAAAAATTTTAGGAAAATATTTTTCGTAGTTTGTAAGGGAATTTTTAGATTTAAGCTTTTGAAAGGCAACAATTTTTTTGTTTTTTGTTTTGATTTTACTTTATGAACAATGTTAAGTATATGCATGAAATTCCGATACGATAAATCGAATTTTTTTTCCAAGTATCGATGAAAGTGTTTATGAGGTAGTTAAAGAGATAAAACACTATCGTTATCAGCGTTTAACTTTTGTATGAGCAAAACACGAGTTTAACACCTCGTTTAAGGGCCCTAAACGCTTAAACGCGATTTAAACACTTCATATGGAAATTGCACTATTAATACACATGGAAAAAACACATCGTCTAATAAGTACCTTTATGGATGCAGTACTTTAAAGGCCGATTACATGACAAAATAATCCGTTACAAAAAATTCTAGCTCTGCTCGTCGTCTATTGAGAAATAAACTTTAATTTTTTTTCACTTCCTATGGTAAAATCCATGGCTTGAATACTTGTAGAAATTGATGCAGAGGAATTCCTGCACTATAAGAAACCAGGCATTAAGATAAATATTATTATTATTTATTTATTTAAGCAATAATAGATTATTGCATAAATTTAACGAGAGCACTAGCTAACGGGACTTTTAGCTCCTAAGATAAATAAAAGAAGGCCGCATAAGTCACATACTCGTAAGTGTTGATAACTCAAAACATTATTTTTTAGTTTGCACAAATTTTGACCATATTTTCCACTTCATACGCCTATACCCGCTTCACCAGAGAGCTTTGATGAAGCACGGCAATCGATTTTTAATGAATTGGAACGATCGTATTTTTGGGAAATTGCCGGCGAAAATTCAAATTCAATTATTTACGGATAATCTCGTGTTATATTCGTTCCAAGAAGTCATAATCTATTTAAAATTTAAAGAGAGAAAATAATTAAAGCATTTCGTTATAAATAGGCAGAAATACTTTATATTTTATTCAAAAACATTTTTCTTTTCGGTTCAAATGTGTTCATATATGTCTATGTACAGATTCTATAATCTTTTTGTGAGTATAAGTGAATAAGTTTAATTGCTACTGAATTTTCAAGAATTTTTTTTTGTTTTGCTAATATTCTTTTTTTTTTTTTTTGGTTATCGTGTAATTGTGGATATCTATTAATATTATGTATATATATATACGTTTTAAGTTACTAATAATAAACAACAACAAACTAGAATATTTAGAAACTAAGTAAGCACTTTCCTCTTTTCTCTTATAAAAAATACTTAAATTTTCACACGAATTCTCAGTTGAATTAGAAGCATTTGCTTCAGTTTTAATTTTAAATAATGTAAATAATATCGAATTATGTTAATGTAAATACGAAGGGGTAAGTGTTGGGTGTGTGTGTGTGTGTGTGTATGATATTGTGATTAGTTTTTCAGGATAATGTGGTGAAATTGTTCAAAAGCATTTAAAAGAAGTTCATCAGGAGAATCTTATATAAGAGTAAATTATATACATGCTCTCGGCATTATTATATTAGTTGACCAATTCTGTTGACAATCAGTAAGTTCTTAGCTAGAAATTATTTTGTAATCAGCACTCATTATGATTTTTGGGATGAAACCTTTTCAGTGTCTAAACGCGATAAGTAGTTCAAGATATCAGAGATCAACAACTAATTTGTCAAACTAATTGAAAATTTTACAGTTTTCCATACGATTTCATTTAAACTTATTCAATTGGTCAATGCGAGCAGCAATCTATTCGTGCTCACGTTCAAGTTCATTAAATATTATATAAGATTTTGTGTTGGTTTCGTTCGTTCTTCTCTTTTTGTTTTTGGTTTGAATACTTTAAAGCATTTAATAAAAATAGTTCAGTTAGCATAGATTAAAGCAAAACTCACTTTTAACTTAAGCTTAAAAACGAAAAAAAAAAAAAAAAAAAAAAAATGGTGTATAAATAAAATTGTGTGTAAACAGAAATTCTTAAGAGATATATATATATAGATGTATATAACTAATCATTAAGGATTGTGCGCTTAACTACACAGCAAAATATGAAATTAACGATAACATCGTTCTTTTCAAAAACCCCCATACCCGCGCTCTTTGCTCTTTGGAAGCATTTCCGAAAAAATAGAAAGAAAAAAAAATGAAAAAAAATTTAAGAATATGTGACATCTAAACTGTTTCTAACGCTCTAACATCCTTTTGTACCACATAGAATTTATGCTTCTTCCCGACTAGACCCCAAATAACGGCAACATTTTCGATAACTATATTAACCGGTATCGTGCAAACTGCGCCCAGAACGCACGCTAGAAACTTGACGAAACCGAAACGGTATAAGGAAAATGATTTTATTACGCCAAAGACGTACATATAAATGTTGACAGCAGCGATGAAAGCGCAAACGAAATCAACAATATTCGGACAGGGAATCGGATAAAGTCCAGCGAAAATAATATTGGACGTAGACATTGGCATTGTTACCCAAGAGTAAACGCTTATGCCAAGTAGAAGCTTATGTTTAAACGGTATAGTTTTCGAGTGCACCACAAGAAGAATGCCTTGAAGCCAACGTTTTCGTTGCTGCAGGAAATCGAGTAAAGTGAAGGGCGACTTTTCGTACATTTCACCTTCGATGAAATCGAATGTGAAGCCCTGTGCGAATGCGCGCATTGCAAAAAAGCAATCTTCAGCAACAGATCCATCGATACCATTGTCAAAGGACACTTGACGCTCAGCGCCGACCTGAAATAAAAAAAGACATTTTTTCAATTAATCAAATTGGTTTTTAATTCTGTTCGAAAATATATTTTATACAATTAGGTGGTTAATTTACAACCCCCACAACAGATTTGGGACTCATCGTTTTTTGCCCCTTTTTTTTCGTAAGGAATTGATCAATTTCACTCGAATGAAACTATATCTTGAGCAAAGTGAGTAGGCCAACAGAAATTATTTAACTTCAGCACCCAAAAGTATGCATTTTAACATTCCGAATATTTCCGATTGTGAAAAATCTGTTCATTCTTGTAGGTTTGCCCATTTAATCACACTTTGAGGAAGAGTTTTGCAACATGTGCGGATATCTTTAGTCTTAATTAAGCTCCGTTTATGAAGACTTAAAATTATATTAATTTTAGTTTTGAAATATTCTAATGCATACCTCTAGGTGTTGAATTTAAATATTTTCTGTTGCCCTAAAAATGAGCAAGGAATTGACCAACCATATTCGCAGTGCTCCGAAATGAAGTGTTAAAAGACTCCTTTTAGAAAACCATGACGAAGTGTTTTCGGAGTTGTCCAAATAGGAGCGTAATAGGCCTCCTATCGAAAATTTTAGAAGGCTTTTGCAAAGGCTTCAAAGAAACACCGCCTAGGAGGTTTTTTGGGACATTAGACGATTGTTCAAAATTTATAACTGAAAGATAGTTCATAGAGACTCTTAAGGGAGCATTCTAGCATTCTAGATAAATTTTGAGATTCCGAAAAGTAGACTTTATCTAAAAATGCTCATTTAGAGATCCTGTTGGAGCGTTTTAAGAGCATTTGGGCTCCGGAAATGGGGTCTTTAGGAGCGCCGTGCGGAATCCTGTGATTGGTTGGGTAAAAGTATTCAAATTTAATCCTAGAAGTATGCAGGCAAATATTTAGAATAGCTCTGATCTCAATAGTTTGTTGAAAAGTTTTGTCTTAAAAGTATATAGGTTCTTGCTGAAAACTCTAGCGAAGTACATCTGAGATATGTTGGATTTTGTTTTTAGCTCATTTAAATATTTTTGGTTTCTTTCGTAATCAGGCAATCGATGACTTTTATAAAGATCCAAGCTCTGATAAGTTTTAAATACTCATCTATCTTTTTTTGTACTATCTCAAACGTCGAAGTTATTAACCTTGCTGGTGCCTTAGGACCATTTTGATCCAAAATTCAATTTTTTTGAGGCCGATATCTGGAGATTGATGAAATCTATTTACTTTCAGCCATAACAATCTTCTTGTAATGAGCTCAAATTCTTATTTTGACTATATATTTTGTATGAAAAATACACATCGTGGATCAAATGTTTTCTAAAGCATTTTGTGCAACTTTCTTAAGGTAACAGCAAGGTTAAATCATTAAATTTTGAAATAAGAATAATTTTTAAAATAAAATTACGAAAGTCCATTGCCCTCTGCTCTTCGAACAATCGTAATCAGTACGAAATTTTGCCAGATCAATACGTTTGCATCTTCAACGTATATCAGCATGTATGCGGTTTTTAAATTACTTCTTCATACATATTAAAATATAATTAAAAAAAAAAAAAAAAAAAACACTGAAAAAATAAAAACAATCATCTTTACTCACCTGTGTAACAACGTAGCTTCCCTTCCAGCTGAACAATGGTTTATGGAATAATTTGAACTGCAGCCGGAGCTTTCCCATATCATCTGATACGCGGAAACTATCAGCCAACGTCGTTAACCAGTTGACAACATTCTCATTGGCGTACGTAATTAAGCCCTGTCCAAATGGATGTTTTCCATCTAGAACGAAATTTATGATGCCACGTACACAGTTCTCCGTCAATAGAGTCTCTTCATCAAGATGTACGATCCAATCGTTGTCGTTCAATACATTCACATTATCCTCGAGGCAATATTGCAGGGCACGCGACTTAAACAATGCTCCTGTACGTGTTTTATACTCCTTCGGTACAACAATTTCTCGTATACGACGATGATGTGCCAAATTGACCGCCTTATCCGTAACAACCTCGATGAGAAAATTCTCAAGGCCAGTGTCGAGGCAAGTGTTCATATTGCGGAGAACATTCGTTTTGACAAGATCGGCGAAATCGCCGCGCGTTACGACGCGTATACAAATGAATGGAGCCAGCAGGGGACTGCCCTTGAGTACGACCTTCTCGGGAAATGCATTATAGAAGACAAGACCGCAAAAATTAAAGAGCACTTGCGGCAGTGTA